>PVJO010003311.1:0-125592 GCA_004026905.1 Hystrix cristata | reverse complement strand
GTTGCTAAGATTAACCTACTGATTTCTCTCTCCTTTTGGCTAGCATATCCAATGGCGTGATTTGCTAGATTAACTGTGTACTTTGTGATTCCTCTTTTTTTGGGGGGGGTGCTGGGGATTGAATTTGTGCTAAATCCCCAGCAAATTTTTGAGTGATAATGATGTAGGGAAAAATACAACTCTCAACCTGCTAGATGTTAGATATGCCGAGTTCATGTTCTCCAAAATCGAAGAATGAATTCTAAGGAGCAGAGTAGGTTAAGAGTAGGAAAATTTATTGAGAAGATAGCTTCTGAGAGACAGGAGGGGACCCAAATGGGTTGCCCAGGAGCCCATTTTTCAGAGGAGGTTTTATAGAGCAAAATCACAAAGTGGGTACAAGGGGTGTGTGAAGTGGATCAGAGCTATAAACAGCCAGTAATGTTACAAGTATAGCTAACATTACAAGTATAGCTGTCCGAATAACATTGATCCAGTGGGGAAGCAGGTCACATAGCAAATGGGCATGGGAAGAACAAAGACATTCCAGGGTGGGGTGGATCTGGAGGTTTTGGTCACCCACCTGGGTGACTGATGTCTGTCTAGACTTTGTTGCATCAGTTGAGTATAATCTTCAGTTCATTGTTTATCCCTCAGGCAGGTGTGTAGCTCTGGTCATTCCATCCTTATCTTGAGGTCTGGCCACCAGTGGATGGGTCTCTAGTCATAGCTGTAGTGTGCGCTCATCTTCTGTAGTGATACCCTTGAGGGCCCAACCCTGTCTGACTGCCTGTAATATTTCTACCTAATTTAGGTATTTATAATACAGTCAGGGGCTTGCAGGGTGTCTTAGTTACCTTTCTCTTGTTGTTGAGACATAATAGTCGACCCCCAAAGTTAAGAGAAGAAAAGTTTATTTAGCTCACAGTTTGTAGAGGTTTCAGTTCACAGTCTGCTGGATCCATGGCGGGGTGGCGTGTCAGACAGGCAGAAGGCAGCAAGGTAGGCAAGGGTCCGAAACAGCTTTTTCCTGTGCCTTATATTTTATCCAGGCTGCTAGGATTAGGGTGGTGCTAAACCAGTCAGTGGATTGATTTACTAATCACATGCCCTTTATCTCAGCATCACACACTCTAGATGCAGCCACCTCTAATCCAGCCACCTCTTACCACAGGAGGCTTTGGGGGGACATCTAGACACAACCATAACACAAGGTGTTGCTTATTTCCCCACAGATTTCCCAGTTGAGGATTTAGTGGAAGATTGTCTTAAGATTTTTACCAGTGATCTCTCTTGTGTGCTCCCCACTTATCAGACATGTATAACAGTAGCTCTTATTTATTTTTATCGGTACATGTTTGCCAAGTACATAATGATTATATTCATTGTGGGGAGTTGGTACATACATAACCCCTCTTAACTCTTTTTTTTTTTTTTTTTTTTGGTGGTGCTGGGGATTGAACTCAGGGCCTTGTGCTTCCAAGGCAAGCACTCTAATCATCACTGAGCTAAATCCCCAGCTCTTAACTCTTTTTATGTCCCCGTGGTTAGCTTTTTTTTTTCACATCAGATGGGTAATATGCCGACGTCATAACAAGGCTTGTGGGAGGCACATATCATGCAGAAGCATGAAAACCCAATTGTCACGCTCAGGAACTGAAGGATCTGTGGTTAGCTTTTTAAAAACAAACTCTCTTGTAATGGAGGACAAGGTTTTTTTTTTAACCCCTTCCCCCATATGTCTCTTTTGTTGCTTTTGATTTTATGGAAACATACCTCTTTTGGGGAGCGGTGCTGGGATCGAACTCAGGCCCTTGTGCTGGCTAGGCAAGTGCTCTTCCACTTGAGCTAAACCCCCAACCCTGGAAGCATATCCGAAAAGCCCAGGAATGATACATACCCTCTTTTCTTAATTTATGGTTGTATTTGGAATGATACCAAAAAGGAAGTTTATTGTTTCAGCTAGGGAAATAAGAAAGTGACCCTAATTTAACATGAAATGGGCATGGAAAATGGTTTTAATGCCTTTTATAGGGGGAAAAATCTTAAGCATGTTAGGAATCTAAAATTGTTAGTTCCAGTATTTTCTTTATTATGGTAAGGCAGTGAAATATACTCCACGCTTCACTGTGAACTTTCATCTCCTTTGTTCAATTGCAAGTCTTCAGTAAGAGAAGAACAAGAGAAGAAATGAATTCTGTCATTGAGAAACTCGTGTCTGTATTTCTCAGGGAGATGCCACATAGTCTATTTAAGTCTCATAACTGATTTCAGAGAAACATCTGTGGAAATGCAAGATAGCTGGAATGAATATAATCTGTAAGGTCTTGACAGTTTGAGAATGCACATTTTGTTTCATTGCAGATTCTCCTCGCATTTGCCAGCCTTAAAAATAGCCAGCAAAGACTTTCCTTTGGAAACTTCTTGCATTCACGCTACTGTTTCCAGGAATTTCCCCTGAATATAAGTACTGGAGCCCACCATCGCATTGAAGATCTTTGTGGTTGGCTTGCCTTGTAAGTAAATGCTTGTAGGATAAGCTTCTTATTTGATCTTTTTATAACTAAAACTCTCATGTTGAGTGTGGTATATTAACAGCATTAATCTGAGACTAAGGATGTTGAATTTTGTCTTGTAGAACCCTTGCCCTCTCTAATTTCATCCTAGAAGATGCACTGTAGATCATTATTTCTAGTGGAAGTATTTATACCTGCCACCCTCTATTTGTGTTGTAGAATTGCTGCTTAGTTTCTTTACTGTATTATATATTTAGAGGTAGATGTTAATAAACTGAATTCTTACTTTCTTTATGGTTGATAACAATTCAGATTAGCAAGTGAAGTTGGTCCTTACCACTTAAACATTTCACTTTATAATCTACTTCAGTAAATCTATAGAGGTACTGTAGTCAGTTAATTGCCCCTAGTTGCATTTGAAATTTGGAGTGTATAGAAAAAAAATTCCCTTTCGGGGAGTCCTATGCACGACTTACTCATCGTGGGTGAAAAAACTTGAGCATGAGAGTTTAGGTTCATGTTGTTTCAAGCCCCAAGAGTAATTAATTCTTCTAGAAATAGTTACATGATTTAGTTTCTATGCAAAGTGATATGAAAAGCATGGATTTTAGTCTCTAGTCTGCAGAAGGCTGAGAAACTGGATTGGGGTGGTGTTTACACTTCTGTGTTCAGGGGTGCTTGGGCAAAAATTTCTCCAGTACCTTTAGTTTTTTTATATCTTTTTGTTTGTTGGTTTTGTTTTTAAATTTTTTTTTTAATTTATTTTTTCATGTCTTGACAAAGGAAAGCTTTCCTATCACATAGAATGTTTCACTATTATTATTATATATATATGTTTTGGTGCCAGGAATTGAACTCAGGACCTCATGCTTGCTAGGCAAGCACTCTAACTGCTGAGCTAAATCCCCAGCCCCTCTTATCACACAGAATGGAGAGTAAATATAATAATTGTGACATTTTAGTTTAAACTGTTGAAGGAAGTAAGTGTTACTCAGTTGCTGGATCTGCCTGGCCTGGCAGTCTGCTGCCTCTGCCTTAGGCAGGGTGTCTTTATTCTTGGATCCTCCTTGAGACTCAGACGTTGTAGGTTCAGGAAGCGAGTGTAATATTAAGCAAGCACTTGGTTTAGGACAGTATACTTCTCAAGCAGGGTGAACGGGCAGTGCCAGCGGCGGCAGCTGTCTGGTGTGTGTTGCGCAGCTGGGAGGGATCCCGCTCGCAGCCTGGGGAAAGGCCAGCTGTGTGGGAGAGCTGGGCTGGTGTACTGGAGAAGGTAGTGTGCTTGGGAGGGTTCCAGGCTGACGGGACCAGAGGTGGCAGCTGCAGTGCGTTCCGAGGTCAGTTTACCTTTTTTTTTTCCTGGAACTTGGAGGAGGAGTGGCAGGGGTTGTTGAGGGCATGGCTTTCTGCAGTCAGCAGGGGGAATGACTGCACCCTCACATTGGGAAGCCGAATTTTATTTTTTTATTTTTTGGTTTTTTGCGGCAAGGCCTAGCAGTGTAATTCAGTCTGTCCTTGAACTCACTAGGTAGCCCAGGCTGGCCTTGAACTCAGGAGATCCTCCTGCCTCAGCCTCCTGAGTCCTGGGATTACAGGCGTGCACCACTATGCCCAGCCTGGGAAGGGGAGTTTTAGAATTTCTAAAGTCTTGGCAGGAATGAACCTGGTAGTCAGAGCCCATGGAGGCAGGGTCCAAACCACAATGCAGATGTATGTAAATGAGGACTAAATAGGCCAGTTGGGATCTAATACAGTCAGGATGGGGTTTGAGGCCCCTAGGTCTCCATGCATTGACCCCAGGTCCATGTAACTAGGTGTGAGACCTGTGAGAAGTTTGAGGTGCCTATGAGGCAAGTTGAGACTGCAGATTCAGGATGTTGGTACCACATTCTGTTGCAGAATTTCTTCCCTGGGCTCAGCTGTGGTTCTCTCCGCTCTAGCTGATATCTTGCTACCTATTAGTATGGTAAAATACTGTTTTCAGAGCAAATATTTTGTCTTTGTTTTGTTGGTATTTTATGTCATTGTATAAAGTTAATGTGATTTCAAATATGTTTTTCAGTCTAGATCAGATCAAATACTGTCTGGTGATCAGATCGTTGTCATACTGTCACATAGTTACCTAAAAGCGACCCGTAAGGTTTCCTCAGGATGCCTGCAGCCCTTGTGGAGAATAGCCAGGTTATCTGTGAAGTCTGGGCCAGCAATCTGGAAGAAGAGATGAGGAAGATCCGAGAAATCGTGCTCAGTTACAGTTATATTGCCATGGTAAGGAGCTGTCGACTTGACTCACCTTCTTATCTGGGCTCAGGGAATGTTTCATGTGAGATTTTGTGGAGAACTAATTGTATTCCAGGGCAGACACAGTAAGTTAAAGCTGATGAAAGTTTGTGTTGTTTTTATGAAACATCAAGATAGCTAGCTAGTGTCTCTGAGAGGAGGGCTGCAACTTTAGTTTCTTAGAGTTTTGTAATGTTACTCTGGTACATTACAGCAGAAATTGTGTCAGTCATGGGGTGCATGTGCACTGCAGATAAGGTAAATTTGGCTGCACAGTGTATTTAGAAATGTAAAAAAAAAATTGCCAGTGTTTAAAAATCATGGGCCAGGCATGGTGGCTCACGTCCTTGTCTCAAAAAGAAAAAAATCATGCTTGGTTACAGTTACATTGCATGAGACCGCAACTCAATTCCAGGTTTCTGGCACCTCTTGGGAAAAAATGGGAAGATCTGGCACTACATGGCAGGCATTTCCTGTCTGACGTCCAGTGGCCTCCATACAGGAGGATGTGTTCTAGTTTTTTTTTTTTAATTCTCCCCCTATTTTATTAGTATATATATTGGTGATACATAATGAATACATTCATTGTGGGGAATTGGTTCCTGTCCATACTGCATCTTGATCCTTTTTACTTCTCCTCCCCCCTCCTCCCTCTGCCCTCCCCCCATCCCCGGGAAGGGTATGCTCTTCATTTTACTCCAGGGCACATGACTCCTTTCATTTTCACGGTCAGTTTGCTTCCCTTTATGTTTGTTGCTTGTGGTCTGTGACTTCTGCTTTTAGAGATTATAGCATTAAGTCATTAGTTTGGTATTCTTTGATCTCAGTCTAGTCTTTTCACTCAAGCTGAACGTGACTGTCAGCTTCGCTTGTTCTCTGTTGCATATCTATCTACAGTTATCCATCCAGCTGCTTCTGCTCTTACCTTGCCTAGGATCGGTTTTTTTTTTTTTTTTTGGTCGTGCAGTCTGGGCTGGCCTCGAACTTGAGGCAGTCCTGCCTCAGCTTCTCAAGTGCTGGGATTACAGGCATGCACCACCAACCTGGCCAGAGGTTTTTTTTTTTTTTTTCGTGACAGGGTCTTGCTGTGTCATTCAGGCTGGCCCAAAACTTACTCTGTAGCGCAGGCTGGCCTTGAACTCATGGTGATCGTCCTGCCTCAGCCTCCCGAGCATTGGGATTACAGGCGTGCACCACCATGCCCAGCTAGGATCTTTAAGTTGTACAAAGCATCACGATTCCGGTGCTTCTTCAGCAGATATCAGCAAGATTGGTCTTTGTGTCCAAGCGTGGGTCTTACCATGTGGTTTTTATAAATTGAGGTAAATTTTTTTCATGAATTATCATTCGGCATCCCCGTTTTGTGAAGCCTTATACCAGCAGTGGAGAAGCAATGGCACGTGTGCCACAGTAGGCCGTTCATATTGTTGAAATCTCTAAAAGATTTTCCATCACTGTATTATAATGAGAGGGCTTTTTCCTTTTTCAGGACACAGAATTTCCAGGTGTTGTGGTACGGCCGATTGGTGAATTCCGTAGTTCCATAGATTACCAGTATCAGCTTCTGCGGTGCAATGTTGACCTTTTAAAAATTATCCAGCTGGGCCTTACATTCACGAATGAGAAAGGGGAATATCCTTCTGGAATCAACACTTGGCAGTTCAACTTCAAATTCAACCTTACGTGAGTCTCTGAAATATTTTTCAGTGTCATCCTTACTTAGATCCATGGCTTTCATGCAGACTACGATTTCTTCCTTTCCCCTGCCTCCCTCCTTCCCTTCCTCCTCTTCTTCTTACCCCCTCCTCCCCTTCCCTCTCCTCCCCTCTTCCTGTCCCTACTGAGAACTGACCAGGGCCTTGTGCATGCTAGCCAAGCACTTTACCATTGAGCTGTGTTCTTAGCAGCCCCCACCCCAGTTTTGTTTTGAGATGGTATTGCTGAATCCAAGACTGGCCTTGAATTTGTAGTACTCCTGCCTCGTCCTCCTGAGTAGCTGGGAGTATAGATGTGTGCCGCCATTATTTGTAAAATAGATTTCCAGAATTTCTTCATTGTGCAAATCTGAAACTATTTATTTAACCCCTCGCCCCGGGCTTGTTAACTACCTTTGCACTTTGTTTCTATAATTTACTTTAGATACCTCTTACAAGTAGAATCATCACTGGTGCTGGGGATCGAACTTGGGGCCTTGTGCTTGCTAGGCAAGCACTGTAACCACTGAGCTAAATCCCGAGTCCCCAGCGTTTGTTTTTTTTCGTGGCATATTCCAGTGTTTTACTGTCCTACAGGTTTATTCATGTTGCAGCATGTAGCTGGATTTCCTTCTTCTTAAAGACTGAATAATCGGGGCTGGGGATTTAGATCTGTGGTCAGAGTGTTGGCCTCACAAGCACAAGGCCCTGAGTTCGATCCCCAGCACCTAAGTAAATACATAAATAATAAAAAAAAGGGCTGGGGATTTAGGTCAGTGGTTAGAGTGTTTGCCTCGAAAGCACAAGGCCCTGAGTTCGATCCCCAGCACCGGAAAAAAAAAAAAAAAGACTGAATAATCTTTCATTATATGTGTATGTCGTATTTTTTTTTTTTCGTATGTCACATTTTGTTTATCTGCTGCCTACTTTTTTGCTTTTTATCTTTTAAATTTTATTTATTTATTTATTTATTTTTGTTGTGTTTTTTTTTTTTTGTTTTTGGTACCAGGGATCGAACTCAGGGCCTCATGCTTGCGAGGCAAGCACTCTAACCACTGAGCTAAATCCCCGGCCCTATTTATTTATTTAATAGGGTGTGTTGAGACAGGGTCTCACTGTAGGTCAGGCTGGCCTGGAACTCACAAGTATCCTCTCCCTCAGCCTGCTGAGTGCTGGGATTACAGGTGTGTGCCACCACACCCATCTTGTTTATGTGTCATTAGACCTTTGGATTTTTTTCTACCTGTTGGTTGTTGTGAATAGTGCTGTTATGAACATGGGTGTGCACATTTTATTTTAAGATTCTGCCTTCACTTCGTTGGGGAGTATATCCCCAGCAGTGGGATTGCTGGTCATACAGTAGTTCTGTTTTTTGATGTCATTTTTTTGGGAGGGTTGCTGGGGATCGAACTCAGGGCCCTGTGCTTGCTAAGCAAGCACTTTACCTCTGAGCTAAATCCCCAAGCCCTTTGATGTTGTTTTTAAGGAGAAAATATGACTCATGATTGTATGAGGTGGTCTTTACTATTTTTTGTATGGATACCATTTCTTTAATACTGTCTTGTTTAATTTAGCACCAGGAGCCTTTGATGTCTCAGGAATGATTCTTTCCTTTTTTTAGACAGGGTCTTGATATGTAATTCATGCTGGCCTTGAACTTGAGTAGTTCAGGCTGGTTTTGAACTCATGGCACCCTGCCTCAGACTCCCGAGTGCTGGGATTACAGACATGTGCCACGACACCTGGCCAGAAATAATTTTTTGACTGTTCATATGTTTTGGATATAATTTTGAGAGATGATCTGGATCTTTCAAGACTGTGGTGTTTTTCTTTGTGATTATTTAACTCAAGTGTATTTGAAAACTAAAATTGTGAAATTGACTGGGAAGAGAACTATTAGACTTCTTTATTTCTCGAGTTTTGCATATGTGGTATTATACATCTTCCTGTTTAACATGTTAACGAAGGGCTGTAACTCGTATGTCTTGTGGCCAGGTGGCTCTGAACCACCAGGGCTGTGAGCTGCCACTGGCGTGGTTCAAGCTGGTAGGAGTGTGTTAAATTGATGGGCATATCTTTACAATAGAATATTATGTCAGAGTCACAAAGGGTGTATTATTGTATTCATTTGGAAAGATGATCTATGGTATATAGATACAGGGATGTATATACGTATGTGTAGGTAGAGAAAATGGACTGAAAAGAGCTGTTATTTATTTATTTATTTTTTTGGTACTGGGAATTGAACTCAGGGCCTTGTGCTTGCGAGGCAAGCACTCTAACCACTGAGCTAAATCCCCAGCCCCAAGAACTGTTATTTCTGTGAGGTAGCATTACATGAGCATTAAATGATTAACTTAAATTTTTTTTCCTATTTTAATATTTTTGTACTAGTTAATTTTTTTTAACAGTGAGAAAACTTGGATCTTTTTTAACTGGGAAATTGAGTTTGGGGAAATGATCTTATTTTTCCATTTGTCACAGAAGTAAGATTATCTGCTTTGCATGCTTGCTGGGACACAGAAAAGAATGAATTGGTGTTGTTTTAAATTATGAAAAGCATTTCAGGAACACTTGTACCATAGTTATAAAGTGATAAGCATATTGCCTGCCACTTGTGTTTCATTACCTGCAGCTAGTAAGTGGGCATGCTGTTTTTCAGAGAGGACATGTACTCTCAGGATTCCATAGACCTCCTCGCTAACTCAGGACTGCAGTTCCAGAAGCACGAGGAGGAAGGAATTGACACCCTGCACTTCGCAGAGCTGCTTATGACGTCGGGAGTGGTTCTGTGTGACAACGTCAAATGGCTTTCATTTCACAGGTCAGGCCCCGACAGTGTGTGTGTCTCTCTTTTGCTTTAGGCTGCCCTGGGGCAGGGAGTTGAATACTTAATTTCGTAGTGCTCTTGGCTCTGCTTCGTTCATCAGCAGTAGCTGGGAGTTGGAAATGATACCTGTTGCTCATGTTTCAAGTTTTCAGAAACCCCTTTGTTCCTCATAGTAGTTTCCTGCACAGAATATTGAGTTCATCGTGTGGCTGTCAGTGGCTTTAACTCCAGGTGCAGGGGTGGAGGGTGGAGTGGGCCATTCAGTTGTCTTTTAACTTGTCCTAGAGTTTCACACGTACTCAGAAGGCAGATTCCCTTTAGGAGATTTTCTTAGTTACTTTCTCATTGCTGGGACAAAATGCCCAACACCTACAAGTTAAATGAGCTCACAGTTTGTAGAGGTTTCAGTCTAATAGTTGGCTGACTCCAGGGCAGGGAAGCATGGCAGAGGGACACGGCAGAGGAGAACGAGTTTGTGGAGTGGTAGGCAGGAGGCAGCAAGACTTCCTCCTTCTTTCCCTTCCTATTTCATCCAGGCTATAAGCCCAATAGTTTTTGCCACCCATACCCAGCGTGGGCCTTCCCTCTTTAATATCTGTCACCCACACCGAGAACCAAGATAAACCCATCAGTGGACTAATCCAGTATCACACCCCTATGATCCAGTCGCCCCTCAAAAGCCCCGCCTATGAGTGCATGAGACTTTCAGCGAACATGTAGATGTAAGCCATAACAAAGATGTATTTTACCTTTTTAGTGCTTTTTGAACTGATGAGTGAAGTCCACGTTTCTAAGCCCTTGGGTTCTCTGGTGTATTGCACGTAATGGCTTCCTGTATTTTGTTATAGTAGGGTATACTGTGGAAGACTGAAAGTTCCTAACATAAGATGGCATTATAAGCATTGAGAAGTAAGGTGGTTGAACACTGGAACCTAGTAACTGCTGCTTTTTTACCTCCCTGTTTCATTTTCTCCTCATAGTGGCTATGATTTTGGCTACATGGTAAAGTTGCTTACAGATTCTCGTTTGCCAGAAGAAGAACATGAATTCTTTCATATTCTGAACCTTTTCTTCCCATCCATTTATGATGTGAAATATCTGATGAAGAGTTGCAAAAATCTGAAGGTAACATTTTTTATTAATACTAGCAAAAAAAAACAAACCAAAAAGCAGACTAATTTTGCTTTATCACTATATGTCCAGTGTGTATTTTTTTTTTATGCTGAGACTCGAACTCAGGGCCTTGTGCTTACAAGGCAAGCACTCTAACCACTGGGCTAAATCCCTAGCCCCTCAGTGTGTATTCTTGTATGGCTGCTGGGTGCCACCTCCGCCAGATGGTGTGTAGCGTAGAGCTGATTGGCACAGAGGCTGGTGTGGCCCAAGGAGCTGCCTGTGTGGTGCCTGGGCCTGGAGGGCGGCCTTTGTTCCTCTCATCGCGAAACGGCTTCCTTCACTTGAGGCCCATGAATCTCGTTAAGCAGTTGACAGCATGGTCTGTGTATGCAGTTTGTTTAGGGATGGGCTCTGTGTTTTCCCAGATTCTCATAGGGATTCTTAATTCTAGAAAGTTAAAGAAGGTCCTACTGTGATGATTGTTTCTGTTCCCCTTCGGTGGTACTGTGGATTGAACCCTGGGCCTTCGTACTGAACTATATCCCTAGCCATTTATTCCATTATTATGTAGTGTCTGACTAAGTTGCTGGGTTGCCCAGGCTGAGGTCAAACTTGTAATCCTCCCACCTCGGCCTCCCAGGGTGCTAGGATTACAGGAATGTGCCACCTTGCCCAGCTTCTTATTGAATTGTTGACATAAGAGATTTGCTGTAAAGAATCAGCTTGGCATTTACCATTTCCTCAGCCTTGTTTTATAGCAGCTTTGATTTTAAAGGACTTAAGTCTGGCAAAATTAGCAAGAAAGGAGCAAAAAATAGAATATCATATACTGTATTATTTGAAGGAAAGAAGAAGGCAGGGTTAAAAGGAGGACGGGTTAAAATGGCCCTCCTACTTCTTGCCACTACAATTAAGTGAACTCACAAACTGTCTTAGTTGAGAGCAGTGTGATAGTATTGTGTCTGTAATATTCTGTTTTCCATACATTTCCAGGGAGGTCTTCAGGAAGTTGCTGATCAGTTGGATTTACAGAGAATTGGAAGGCAGCACCAGGCAGGCTCAGACTCACTGCTGACAGGAATGGCGTTCTTTAGGATGAAAGAGGTAAGTGCCATTAAATGTGAGGGCCTCGCTAAAGAGATTGTTCTCTTAGGTTGGCACACAACTTACTGAAGGCTAAAAAGGTAGGTGATCTCTGTGGGTTAAAGTTTGTTGACCATTTGTAGTTTTCTGTTGGAGATTCGTGGCCGCTTTGAAAACAGTTTTTATCTGTTAGGGTGTGCAGCATATCAGATGCAGCTGAGAGACAAAACTAAGCATTCTGAGGTGGATACTTAAGTATTCCTAAGCATGCTCAAGCCCAGGTACTTGGTGTTCCTAGGTGCTCTAATCTTTCCAGTTTTTTCATTTTCTTATTTGTAGAATAGGAGCACATTAGTTAGATGATCTGTTTATGTTATGCTGAGTTCTGTTAGTTACAAAATGTATGAGTTTTTTATAACTCATTAGTGAAGACTGAAGGTCTTTCTTTCTTTCTTTTTTTTTTTTGGTGCTGGGGATGGAACTCAGGGCCTTGCGCCTTGGTAGACAAGCACTCTAACCACTGAGCCAAATCCCCAGCCCTGAATTTTTATCTTAGCTTCTTACTCACTCTTAAGTTTAAGAATGTATTTGAAGAGGGAGAGGGAATGGGAAACTGCTTTGAATATAGTGATGACACTTTTGGGGAGTGAATCAGTTAAATCTTTGTGTAGGCTCTGGGGATTTAGCCCTGAGTTCAGTCCCCAGCGCGCCCCACCCTCCCAGAAAACCAGCTTGGTGTCTAGGTAGGTTTCTTTGTTAGAACAAGAGTGTGGGAAGGGATAGTATGTTTCCTCTTTGTTACTCCTAATCGTAAACCACAACTGTTCAGTAGTACTATGTGCTGGAAGTTACATTCATCAGCCTGTCAGTGTGACGAAATACCTGAGATAATCCCCTTAAAAGGTGCAGGAGAATTAGCTCAGTGGGCAGAGTGTCTGCCTTGCAAGCACAAGGCCCTGAGTTTGATTCCCAGCACAAAATAAAAACAAACAAAAAGTGCAGAAGTTCATTCTGGCTCATGATTTTAGAAGTTTCAGTCCACGGTCTGTTCACGTCCTTGTTTTTGGGTCTGTGGTGAGGCAGTCCATGACAGGGACTGTCTGGTTCGTCTCTTTTCTTCCCATAGTGGCTGGGAAGCAGAGAGAAAGAAACAGATACAAACAGAGAGAGAGAGGTGGAGAGAGAGGGACAGAGAGACAGACAGCTAGAGAGCGAGGGAGAGAGAGAAGAGCCTGCATTCCAGTATCCCCTGTAGGCCTTGCTCCTGAACCTGATTTCCCTTCTACCAGGCCCCACCTCCTGAAGGTTCCATCACTTCCCGTAGTGCCACAGGCAGGTGACTCAGGCCTTTGACATGTGGCCTTTGGAGGACACTGAGGATCCAAACCATGCCACGTTGCCTCTTAGCCCCAAAGGCTCATGTCCATCTCACAATGCAAGATGTGTTTAGTCTGGTTTCAAGAATCTCTGAAAACTTAATCGTTTCAGTATTGCTTGAAAATGCAAGTCCAAAGAATCCTGAGACTCAAGGCAAACTCAGCTGTGAGCCCCTTTAAAAATCCAAAGAACAACCAGGCCTTGTAGTGCATATCCATAATCCCAGCTACTAGGAGGCTGAGGCAGGAAGATTGCAAATTTAAGGCCAACCTGAGCAACTTAGCAAGATCCTGTCTCAAAAAAACAAAAAGCCAAAAAAAAAAAAAGTGCTGGGGATGTAGCTCAGCAGTAGAACGCTACCTTAGCATGCATGAGGCCCTGGGTCGAATTCCCGGAACCACACAAATTTAAAAAAAATGAACAAACAGGTTATATCCAAGATACAGTGGCCAAAAGTAAGGAAGAAGGACAAAGAAAAGGATTGGAGCAAAGCAACATATGAATCCAGTCTGACTGACATTAAGTCCTGTGCCATATCGGCCATCTGGTGCGCGTGGTAGCGTGCTGTGAACTCCCAAGGGCTTGGGCGGCCCCACCTTGTGGCTCTAACCCGGCTGGTCATCCCTTGGGCGGGTTTGGCCTGCTGCCTGTGGCTTCCCTTGGTGGATGCTCCACGTTCCTGGTGTCTCTGACTTCCGGGGTCTCCCTCACAGCTTCTGCTTGGCGCATCCTAACCTTGTGCATCCATTTCATGCGTCACCCTGTCAGGGGCTGCTCTAGGGACCTGAGCCTGCCGCATCCTGCCTGGTCTCCCAGGCTTTCTTTTGAAATGTCAAGGGAAGAATACCCACAAACTCCTGTTGTGAGTGCTTGCAAGCCGGCATCAAGCGGACAACACCAAGGTTTGCTGGTGGCCCAAGCTGTACCTAGGGCTTCTTGAACCATGGCTGCAGTGGTGTCTGAGTGTCTTGGCCTCTGAATGCCTCGAGAGCTGAATGGAGGAAAGAAGAGACACTTCGGGGCAGCCTGGTGTGAGCAAGGTGTCCAGGGGCTTTCTTCGCAGGCAGGTCTTGGAGCCTGCTAATTGCTGAGGTGTCCAGAAGATATCTTTCTTGCCGCCCTGCTGCAGAGTGCTTGGCTTCTTTCTAATGGCATTAACCGCTTCAGCAGCAACATCTTCCATCCTCCTCTTTGCCTCAGCTTTCAAGGTGCTCCTTCTCTGGCCAAACTGCAAGTTTTTCAAATTTTCCTGCTGTGATTTTTGCTTCAGATTCTCACTGGAACTCTGGCTGAAAGCAACCTGCAGTACCCATGCCACTGCCCGAAAGCTCTGCTGCCTTGAAATTTCCTCTGCCAGAGAGACTAGTCCCTCACCTTTAACATGTTCAAAATGTGTACAAGCACTTTGATAGGATATAACACAGATGACTACTAACCTAGTTCCCAGTAGTCCTCATTTCCATCTGAAACCTCATTAGCACAACTTTCATAGTCTGCATTCTTTTTTGTGAGGAGAGGGGCTTGAACTCGGGGCCTGTGCTTGCTAGGCAAGTGCTTTACCGCTCGAGCTAAATCTCCAGTCCCCATTGACTGCATTCTTACCAGCTTTCTGTTTATCTGAGCTCCCACCATTACTCTTTGCTCCTAGTACTATTCTAGGGTTTTCCAGCCTTCCACTCCAGAGTTTTCTCAGCTCTTTCCACAGGCCAGTTCCAAATGCTCCTGAACCACATCGTCAGGTATAGTCACAGCAGCACCCTGACTTCTTGCTACTGGTTTTCTGTCGCTGTGACAAAAGACTTGGGATAATCAGTTTAAAAGGAGGAAAAGTTTATTTTGGCTCTTAGTGCCAGGATTTCAGTCTGTAGTTAGTTGGATCCATTGTTTGTGGGCCTGTGGGGAAGCAGAATGTCACAGTAGGGAGCAAATGGAGGAGGAGTTCTCTTCACCTCCTGGCAGCAGGGAAGCAAATGTGGGGGAGCCGGGTCCCAATCTCCCCTCAAGGCATGTAGCTATGCCTGACTGCTTCCACTGTGCCCCGTCTGCTAAAGGTTCTGCCATCCCTCAACGCTGCCAGGCTGGTGATCTTCAGCACGTGCCCTTGGGGGACGCTCAAGGTCCAAGCCAGCGCAGCAGTATTGTTAAGACAGTGGTTCTCCAATCAGGGTGACTTTGCTCCCTGCGGTACATTTGGTGATGCGTAGAGGTGTTTTTGGTGGTCACAGCCTGGTGGGGGATGCTGCTAAACATCCCATGAGACCCTGGACATCCCCCACCAAGTAAAGGATTGTCATGCTCGGCTTGAAAAACAGTTACCATGCCCGGGAGTGCCAGGGTTGGAGTACCTGCAGTAAGTGGTCTTTGCTTTTGTTTTTGCTGTGCCTGGGGTTGAACCCAGGTCCTTCACACCGAGCTTTATCCCCAGCCTTTTTTATTTTTTATTTTGAGACAGGATCTCCCTAAAACACTAAGTTGCCCAGGCTGGGATCAAACTTGTGATCTTCCTGCTTCAGCTTCCCAGAGTTCTGGGATTATAGGTGTGTGCCCCTAAACTCGACTGTGGTCCGTTTTCATTATCTCATTCCTTGTAACAGTCCTGTTATTGTACCATCACATGTTTTCCACAAAGAACCTTAAAAGAGGGACACATAAGGAGGCTTCAGAACGGTCGGAGAGACTGCCACTGTCACACAGTGGGTGCCCAGAGCCCGTGCTCTCGCCCATCGCCTCGCTTGTGAAGGAGAAGCAACTGTGTTCCTGAACGGCAGCTGCCCAGTAACAGTTCACACAGAGTCCAGGTCTGGTTAGCAGGCCGCTTACCCTTGGAGAGAGGAGCATGGAGAGAAGTGTAGGAAGGCTGTGGGCCTCTTGCTGCTCGGTGTCTGGTTTGTAGGTTCTCAGGCCCTGTAGAGCCCGGAGGTGCGCCGCGGCACTGTTGGTCCTGGTGTCCCGACTCCTGCCTTGTTCTCACCACAGTTCTCTGTCCTGCCCCGCAGTTGTTTTTTGAGGACAGTATAGATGATGCCAAGTACTGTGGGCGGCTCTACGGCCTGGGCACGGGAGTGGCCCAGAAGCAGAATGAGGACGCGGACTCTGCCCAGGAGAAGATGAGCATCCTGGCAATCATCAGCAACATGCAGCAGTGACCGTGGCCGGCCTGCACGGCGGGCTGGGCCCGGCCTGGTGCTTCCTCTGCTCGCTGCACACCTTGCCTGAGAGAAGAGGCTTCTTCTTAGCAGACTGTGCCTCCCATCCACGTGGAGAGGAAGACTTCTGTTTTACTGAAGGCAAAAGATGTCTTTATTTTAGATCCAGAAGAGGGAAGTTTGTCTGAATTTGCAAACAAGTCTTCCCTGTTCCTCATCCCCACGCCTCTCCTCTCCAGCTGCCTCCAGCCACCAGCACCTGTAGCTCATTTGACACTATTTTAAATATTGAGGACAAGTCTGAAGCAAATGAGTAAAATGTATATAACTCTTACCTGTTGTCATTCTTTTTCTTTTGAATTTGTTGCTAATCTCTTCTAAGATTCTCGTGATTCTCAGCCGAAGGTTTCCAGAGGAAATGGAGTTCTTGGGAAGTGGTTTGTAGATTCTGAGTCTTACCCCTTCCCCCGCTCTTGACATTGGCTTTCCTCACACTTTGGTAGTCTTTCTACGTATTATTACATGGAAATGAACTGAATAGTGCTGAAATTTGAAGACAATTCTACTAAATCTGTCTGCCCTTCACGACTGACTCCAGAGCGTTAAGTTGAGCACCAACTCGTCTTGACATCTGTTCCGTTGTGCTGCCAAGAGTTCTCTTATGCATCGTCTGAAGTCATTTTAAGTTTTCAGATAATGAAATATCCTGGATTTGATCTGGACGGACATGAGTAAAATGAGATTTTTGGGTCTTAAATCTGTTGTATTTTCAAAAATACGATTTCAGATGGTCCTGTTTTCTCCCACTTCTTCATTTCCCTTGCTTTTCCTTTCAGCAAACGCGAGGAGTTAGGGAAAATGGATTAACATGAGGACCAAGTATGTGAATCTTTAAAAAGTACTGTGGTTACTTGTAAAGTGGGCAGTAATTTGGTTTAGAGAGACCTCTTGGAGCAATAGCTCATAACTGGGGTAGGAAACTCAGGACTTTGTTTTTAGAACTAGTCATTTAAAAAATACAGTGTTTTCTTCAAATACCTACAGAACGAACAGTCGCAAAAAATCAAAAAACCCTTTTGAATGATGAAAATAAAAACTGGTACCTCGCTAAAGTGGAAGGATAGTCTCATGCTTTAAAAGCTTACGGAAAACTCAATTCGAAATGATTAAAAAATGTCAAGTGTTACAAGCTGGTATTTAAGATGTTGTAAATATTATTTATGTTTTTAATTTTGTAAAATAAAGATTTCTTTTTAACTACTGGCATGAACGTTTGGTCTTTCATAGCTGTGAATTGCTGGCTCTGGAAGACAGAGTGACACGGGAGTCTTGCCTCCATTGTCAGATTGGCCTAGCACATTCCCACCAGCCTGGACCACTGCGGGTATGTGCACAGCTCTTCCCAGTGGGTGGCTTGAGCCATTAATGGCACAGATAGATTTAGTTGCTTTTATTAGTTGTTCTAATAAAATTAATAAGCAGTCTATAAATGGACTGAATCTAGTAATTACTGCTCAAATATTAGTACTATTTATACCAATTACAATCGCTACAATCAGGAGTTGGGGATTTAGCTTAGTGATAGAGCACTTGCCTAGTAAGCACAAGGCCCTGAGTTCGATCCCCAGCAACCTCCCAATATTTTTTATTTCATTAAATTAAAAGAAATGGAAGAGGCTGGGGATTTAGCTCAGTGATTAGAGTGCTTGCCCTGCAAGCACAAGGTCCCGAGTTTGAGTCCCAGCACCAAAAAAAAAAAAAAAAAGGGTGGGGGGTGGTTGGGGATTTAGCTTAAGTGGTAGAGCACTTGTCTAGCAATATTTGTTAATAGTTTGTCAGTAATAATTGCCTAAATTTTAACCCTAAGTACCCCATTGCTGGGTGTATATAGTATGTGTTTAGAACTGCTGTGCCACAGATCACCTGTGTTCAGTTTTTTATGCGGCTGTAGTGTTTTCCTTAAGGAGCTGTAGCGTGATGAGATTTGCTCTGCAGAGCCAACAACTTTCCGTTATTGTAGTGCAGAGACCCCTGAGGAGTGGTACAAGCTGCCCGATGGGACAGTAGTGCACGTGGCTCATTCCTGTAGGAGTGATTGAATTCAAATTAGAGCTGCCCAGCAGCAAGATGTATGAATTATGAATTATGGCCCTATCGTGAATGTTTTAAATACAAAAAGTCTCACTTAGTGGGAAGCTTTTAATGAGCATGTGTGTAAGTGGAATTGTGTCTTTGCTTTGTACCTTCTGCTGACTGGGCCTTACTAGGAAACCAATTTTATTTCCTAGGGCCACTCTTACATGGTGGATTGCCAGTTAGTGGAGTTCTCTAGGACAGATTAAACTTTAGATATCTTAGATTTGGCTCAGAACTGTTTGCAGCCTTTTCTGTTGGCACAGAAATAGAGAGGTGTAAGTAAGGTGTAGGAGCAGACCTAGAGTTTATTGTAATTTTGTTGAGTTGGGTTCTCTGTTGCCCTGAACTCCTGCAGCCCAAGTGATCTTTCTTGCCTCAGCCCAGAGTAGCTGGGCCTACAGATGGGCACCACTGCAGCCAGCAGATACAGAGTGCTGGCCGGGAGGCTCACACACAAGAAGAGATACTTATCACTGTGGAAGAGGAGTGAAAGCACAGTCGCTGCTTCTCAAGATGTCCTGGCATGTTGGGGACTGAGCTTCGTACAGGTACTCTTAAGTTTTGGTTAAAGTAGGGACTCGAGGACAGACTTACATGTCAAGGGGAAGTGCTGAGATGAAGGATTGGACACATGGAGTTGGGTCTGTTCATTCATAGGGGAGATAGGCGGTATCCTGTTGAAGTGGTGCTACACAAAGAATGATGTGCTGTGTGTGTGTACATGTCGAGCTGTGTAAATGGTTATCCTCAAAAAGGGATAGTGCTGAAGGGTGAACAAGAAAACTACCCTGATATAATTCATGTCTGGGTATACTGCCAAATACTCAGTTCGTGTTGGGTGAGCCCCAAGTCTTGTCATCAGTCAGTGCTGGTGTGAAGTCCTTTTAGAGCCCGGCAAGTCCAAGCTGAAAAATGAGTATTTTGATTTCCTACTTTGTTCAGTTAGTAATTTTTCATTAAGCACATGCTAAATATAAGGCACTTAATAGGTGCCAGGGAGAAAGCACGGTACATAGAAGACGTGACTCTCTACTTTCATTGGGAGTTTATGATTTGCCTTTGTTGCAAAACAGCAAATAATTCACACAAATTCAGCTTGAACTATAAGGCACTAGACGCGGCTGTAACTGAGGTTAAGGTTTAGGACAATCTTTTGTTTTAAAGACAGTTTTTCACTGTGTCACCTAATCTAGCCTTGAACTCATGATCCTCCTGCCTCAGCCACCTGAGGGCTGGGATTACCATCTTGCACTTCCTGCCTGGCTTAATGATCATCGTCTTTTTAGAAAAAGGAAATTCAGTCTGAGATCTAAGAGATGAGCCCAAGACATCCATACAGAAGAACGATACAGGCAGAATCTCACAGGTGACAGGAGTTTGAGGGCTCCAGCAGCCAAGACTGTGGCTGGAATCCAGAGGCGGGCTGTCTTGACAGGAAGTCCAGAAGAAAAGCCTGGGAGCAGGCAGCCAGGAAACCACTTCAAGATTTTTATCTTTTTTCCCAGGAGCCACGTTCCCCTGGATACTGGCTAATTTTTAAGAAGGGAAGTGAAGATAGCAGATTTGCAATAGTCTCTGCTAGGTAAAGAATGGAAAATTAGTAATGCAGATTCAGAAAGACAGGCATGGTGGTACCCACTTGAAGTCCTAGCACTCTGGAAGGCTGAGGTAAGAGGAACACAGGTTCAAGCCCACCCTGGGAAACGTAGGGAGCCTGTTTCAAAGTAAAAAATAATGGGGCGGGACTGGGGATGTAGCTGAGTGCAATGGCCCTACGTCTAAACCATGTCAGAGAGATGTTGGTTTGGGCTACTTTGGAGGTAGGGGAGAGAGATTAAGTTACTTTGGATGGGAATAAAGGTCCACAAAATTGCTTAGTGACAAATCCTTTTCCCTCAGTAACCTTGGTGCCCTGGCTCATTGCGGCTCTGGTAATTAAGGACATATAAATGATAATTTTTTCAAATTATAATAGTTTAAAAAAATAGTTTGAGTACATTATATAGTATTGTAAAGAGAGGAGCTTGAGAAGAAACTGAGTTGTCATTTTTGTGACTCTTCTGTCATTAGTTTACTGCAGTTTTCAAGTAGTAGTAATTCTTGGTCTTACCATACAGTAATTAAGGGGCGTGCAGGATTTCTCTGTCCACAGGTGATGGTTTGGGTAAATTACAGAAGAATTTAGAATTTGTAGGGTTTTTTTTTTTTTTTTTTTTTTTGTGGTGTTGGGGATCAAACTCAGGGCCTTGGTCTTGTTAGGCAAGTGCCCTACCATTTCAGCTAAATCCTCAATCCCCAGAATTTGTAGTTTAACAACTGCTCTTTACTCAAGTGGTAGGGAATAAATTATTCTCCATCTCTAAGTGAAGTTGGTTCATTTTAGCAGACTGAGGAGCTTGCTATCTGGTTCTGCTCCCCTCCTTCTGCCATCAAGAAAATGCTCCACCCATAGGACCAAGGCATCCTCTTCCTAGAATTTGCTTAAGTGCGTGAAGAACTGTGAAGGTTTAAATTTTGCAGTACTTCCTTTTTTTGGGTTTAACATATTTTAAAACTCCAAAGCGAGGCACATACAAATGTCTTTGCTCAAACGGCAGTCTTCACAGTGAATGTTAAAATAGTTCAATTACTGGAAAGGGGTGCTCCTTCCCACCACACTGAGACTTCTGATTTTCCTGTGCTACTAAGTGGATATTACAAAAACATCTGTTCAGCTGTTTAAATAACCAAAGAAGAGAGAAGGATTTATAGTTAAACAGTATTCAGGGTCCATTGTGCTAAAGTGGTAGTCCAGTGATCCAAAAGTCATAGATGTAAAATTAGGAAAATGTGTATCTGTGGCTTTACAAGTATTTTATTCCTAGGTGACTGAGCAGCTGCTCCTAAGTGAGGTCTCTTCAGCCCCCTGTGTTTCCAGAGCCCTGATACATCTTGCTTGTCAGCAGTGACACTGTTATTTCTGTATCCCTGGAGCTTAGCACTGTGCCAGACGCAAGCTCAGAAGATGTTTGTTGAGTTAAGTGCATCCTTACAAGGAGGTAGACCAAACAGGAAGGGGTGGGATCCTGTAAACAAGCATTACAGCCCAAGAATCAGCAAGGGAATTAACGGGCAGCGGAACAGTACAGCAGTCCTAGGGATGAGCCGATTGAGACTGGAACAAGTTAAGACATGCACACCAAAGGGTAAAGCTTAGTGATTAAGTAGCAAGTATATAGAAATGAAAACAAACAAAAAAGACACTGACCTGGGAGGTAGCTGTGGCTTTAATAAGCTTCTGAAGCGTTCCCTGACCCCCCACCCCCCAAAATCAAGAGCCACCGAAACAGTAATTTCTTCCTGAGCTATTTCATTGCCATCTGTTGTCTGTTATAAAACTGAAGGGATAACACACATTTGAGTTTGTTATTTGTTCTTGCAAAGCTTTAGTGATTTATCCAAATAAGCAATTTCATGAAACAGTAAAACCAAAGTTTTAACCCGCAGCTGAGACAGGATAGAATCAACGTGATGGGTAAGGTGTATTTCACATTTCAAACTGTTTGAAAGAGTAGAGGTGGAAGAGCTTGGGTTAACAAAAATAATAGTCATAAAATGTGGCAATTCTGTCTCCAACGAGAATGAGATATTTGTGATCAGATGAAGTGTTTATAAAGGTAGCTTGTGTTCAAGAACAATACTTTGGGTGGTCACAAAAGTTTCTCCTCTTTGGGTGAAACCTGTATAAGGCTTTGCGATGACCATGATCACTCTGCAGGGTTAGTTGTGAGTAATTACTAGGCATTTCCTTCAGACCTTTCCTTCAGTCTGTAGCAAAGCACAGTCAAGGCCAAAGTCAGATTTCACCGTGTGTGCAGGGAGACAGCGATTCGACCTCATCCCTCCTGTCTTGGGCTGCATTCCTGCGGATGCATCCGGGGGTCGGTGGATGCCCGGTGAGGTGTAACTGCCGAGATGAAAGATGCCAGCTGTCCTGTGGCAGTTTCTTTAAGGTTCCTGAGAGTTCACGTGCAGAAGGTCCGGCAGTGTCTCTCGTACGCTTTAGTATTGCCGTATTTCCGAAGGAGCTCTTGGGCCTGTTGCTGCAGTTCTTGGGGTATGCAGCCAGGACACTGGGGCCTGATGTGAAGCAGGACGAGGCAGCATTCCAGCACATCTGGGAAGGGCCAGGTCTGGAAAATGAGATGAGGGTGAAGAGGGAAGCATTTGCAAAGGAGCCAGACCACTGCACTGAAGTGGCAGTAACTCCGCCATGCACCGATACTTCTCAGGCTCGGAGGGCCCCTTCTCTCGGAAGGCATGTCCTTCTGCTCCTCATCAGTTACTCCGAGATGATGCGCAAAAGTGGGATGGTTACAGGGCTCTCCTCAACTGACACTATCTTTTTCTAGTGTCCCTGCTGCTCTCACTGTGAAGGCCACAGCCGACTATACTTGTCCATCTGTAGGCTGTCAAATATGTTGGTAGGATTTTGAGTTTACTTCTTACCTCCCATCTCTAAACCTGTCTGGTTTCTCTGAAGGCTGAGGTGTAAGACTACTTGCGTGAGCAGCAGCTGTACCTGCCTTCAACTGTGCTATGTCCCCAACCCCACCTCTGTTTATTTTGAGACAAGTCACTGAGGCTGGGCTTGAACTTGCAACCCTGCTTGTCTCCTCCCATAGCGTTGGGGTTATGAGTGTGTGCCACCATACCCAGCTTAAATAAATCTACCTCCACAAAACATTTTAGCTAACAAAAGGTAAATGTGTCCTGAATTTTTTTCCAGTACTGGTGATTGAATGCAGGGTGTCTGCACTGAGGTTCATCTAGTCTTATTTGAGCTAGGATCTTGCTGAGTTGCCCAGGTAGGGTTTATATTCTTGATCCTCCTGCCTCAGCCTCCTAGAGTGCTGGGATTACAGGGAATGTGCCACCATGCCTGGCCTGTATCCTAAAAATTTAAGCACATATAAATAGGTACATTTTAGGGACTGGGGATTTAGCTTAGTGAGAGAGCACTTGCCCAGCAAGTGCAAGACCCTGAATTTCATCCCCACCATGCCCCCAACTCCAAAAAAGGTATATTTTAGAAACTGAATACAGAAGTAAATGACCTTTAAGAATCTGACCCAGTCAGACATAACAGGAAAAGTATTGTTTTACCAAATGAACTGCTTTATAAATCTTACCTTGATACTTTCGGGAAACTTAGCCATTCTCTGATTTGCCTCCGTAAGCCTTCTGGTTAATTCAGGCAGAGAAAGTGGCTCATTTTCTTCTTCTTTGCTACTACTAATAATAAAAAGTGCAAGTCATGTATCTTGCCTTGGGTTATCTGCTTCTCTCAACTGTAATTATTTGTCATAAAGTACCCATAACATAAAATTCACGATCTTAACCATGTTTAACTCTACATTTCAGTGGTATTAAATACTTACACAATGTTATGCAACCATACTTATCCACAAAACATATCCAGAATACGTTTTGTCTTGGAAAACTGAAATTCTATACCTATTAAATAATAATTCTCCATTCTCTGCCTCTGGTAACTACTGTTGTACTTTCTATCTTGTAAGTGGAATCACACAGTATATTTCTTTGTGACTAGCTTATATCACAGAGCATAACATCCTCATGATTCAGCCACTTACCAGAATTTCCTCCCTTTTTAAGGCTGAATAATATTCCACACTATGAACAGAACACAACTGCTTATCCATTCACCTGTCAGTGGGGCTTGCTTCTTCATGTTAGCTGTTGTGAAAAGGGTGCTATCAATATGGTTCTACAGGTATGTCTGAGACTCTGCATTTTATGCTAATTCCACTTTAATTTCTTGAGGAACTGCCATCCTGTTTTCCACAGGGGCCGTCTCATTTTATATTCCCACCAATGGTGAAAAAAGGTTCTAGTTTTTAGCAGTACTTGCTACTTTCTGGCTTTTTAAATGAAAGGCATCACAATGGGCCTGAGGTGGTATTTCATTGTAGTTTTGATTTGCATTTCCGTAATGGTTACTGAGGCTGAGTGTCTTCATGTGTTTACTGGCTATTTCTGTATCTCTCTGGAGAAATGTCTATTTAAGCCCTTTGGCCATTTTTGAATTGGTTGGTCTGGGCAACTTTTGCCACATAAATACAGAGATAAAGAGAAGGCCACTGGATATGAGATGATATAAATTTTACAGATTGTAGTATTGTTCCTTCCCATTCTCCAGATCCTTCAGACTAGAGCTCCAGTGAAAATTTAGGACCTTTAGGGGTCTGACTGCAGTCAAGTATGGAAGGACCGGTCTGTCTAGGGAACGGTTAGACTGAGCCAGGGGTCCTAACCGTAGGGTGTGTGGATGCAGAGTGTTTCAGGCTTCTCAAAGAAGTCGTATGATCAAAGGCTAAGAGCCAATGGATCTGAAACTTTTTAGCATTTTGGTTACAGAAAGCAAACCTAAAGCTGCCCTGAGAAGTGACTCAAATCTCTAACTTGTGATTTTTCAATGGGAGTATTTTTCGATGATTTAAAATAAAGGCTTCAGGCATTCTTATAATTTTTAAAGTTAATAATAATAGCGGGGGGCTTGCTGATTATGCTAGTATTTTCCAGGCTCTGTACTGGGGCACTCAGAACCACCACCACGCAGTAACTGTCAATCACTGCAAAGCCCCCAGCACAGCGGGCTGTAACAAACCCAGCTGTGCAGTGATTGGTGACTGGCTCCTGTCCTCCTCCTACACTCTATTTCCAAGGGAAATCATTAGAAAGTGACAGCATTCAAGCTCTGGAGTTTTCTCAGCTCACTGTGCAATTTTATACACTCTCTTTCTGTGTGTTTTTGAAATAGTACAGACTAATAATTAAAAAAACAATTTTTTTCTTAATGATGCAATTATGCAACTCCAAATTTTATAGGACTGGTTATTTGCAGAATCGTAGTGCACAACAGTAGGATTTACTGTACTATCAATAACAGATATGATTTCGTTTCATTCTCAACGCCACCAAGATAGGAGCTGGCAGCTTTATGTAACTGATGAGGAAAGTAAAGCTTAGAGACATTAACAGTCTTGCCTGGAGTCATTTGGCAAGAGCAGAACTTATATCTGACCCCAACATCTGTGCTTTAATTACCAAATTACTCTGCTTCCAAGTAAGTTGATCATTAGCACCACGTGCTTATCTGGACCAAGTTACAGAGAACCCAGCTGGGTACCTTCCATTCCACTTCCATTCTGTCTTGACCCAGTACCTACCACTGGCTCAGAGGACTGGCAGGGGTAGGTTCTGTTTCCTGTTCAGGTTCGTTCTTATCGGGACCCTTGGCTGGAGATTTACAGAGCAGACTCTTCCGGTGCTGGTGGATCATTTCCGCCAGAGTCTCCTGGACCTGCGCCACGGTCCTCTGTGCGTTCTGCAGGCTGGCGTGCTTCTCTGAGAAGAGCTCCGGGCAGGCGCCCAGCACACGCTCACTCTCTTCTGAGAGTCTCACGCCGAGTTCTGGGGGCCCCCTGGGCTCTGGCCGGGAAGCAACCTGGGAGCCAGTCTCCTCGGCACTGGGCCCGTCCACCTGCTGGCCCCGCTCAGGGGACAGTGTCTTTCCGTGGTCAGCTCTGACCCAGACACCGGGCTCGGGGCAAGGCCCAGAGAGAGACCACCACATTTCATACAGACGCCCGTATGTGAAGAAGGCCTCCAAACTTCTGAAAGCTGATGTGGCCGAGGATTGATGGTCACCCAGTTTGTCTCTTAGGCGGTCACAGCCTAGGAAAAGAAGAAAAGGGTTTGGCATTGTATATTTCTTTTGTCTGCCAGAAATATGGCTTCCGGCCACATGTTTCACAACCTATCACCCAAGAAGCACACCGCGAGAAACAGGCCAGCAGTGATGCTTGGGACCAGCTATCTTCTGCCTAAAACCAACTGGAGGGAAATTTTTCCTGGCCTTGGGATGGTGCTGTCATTGCTACAGGCTTGGAACCATTCAGACCATGACAAAAAAAGTATTTCATTTCTCCTTGGGCCACACGGAGGAGGGATCACACTGTGCCTCTGGAAAACGACGAGGATTTAATGCAGTGACTCATTATGCAGATCAAGTAGTGTCTTCTTACTGTGCCTTTCTTTTTTTTGATGCTGGGGATTGAGCTCAGGGCCTTGTATTTGCTAGGCAAGCGCTCTACCACTTGAGCTAAATCCCCAACCTTACTGTGCCTTTCTAATCTTACAGCTTGTGACTACATTGTTTCTCTCCCTCTTACCCTGTGTGGAAAGCAGGCAGGAGACAGTGAGGCCGGCCTCCAACTCAAGGCCATCCTCCTGGCTCAGTCTCCTTACAGGCATGCACCACCATCCTCATAATGGCTACCTGAGACCTGGTGTACAAGAATCCAAACTTCCCACCATAATGACACAACTTGGCCAGTCTATCTTTCAATTACCTGGACTCCGGTGCCACAGCGTCCGTGCTGGTGATGTTCACTGACCAGGCAGAGGCGGGGTCGGTCACTTACCATCAGGGAGAAAAGCCGCGTACACTTCCTGCATGAGGGTGAAGTTCCCCGAATCGTAGCTCCGGACCACAGCCCGCAGCAGCGCGTGCACGGCCTCGTCCCAGGAGGCCGTCTGCTGGCTCAGCACTGCCAAGGTCAGGTCGTGGCAAATGTGAAGCAGGAGCTAGAGAGGGCCAGAGAGTCAGCTGAGGATGACGCCGGCACTCTTCCTATAGCCGCCCTTGGGAACTGCACGTGTCCGCACAGTTCACCTTTCTGAGCGGTCCTCCTGTCTCCACCACCCAGCTCTGCCTCCCCGTCAGAAACTCTCCTACCGGTTGGTGCGCAGCAACACGTGCTGTTTCGTACCAGTGTATGCTCACACAGAAAATGCCTTGGCATTCGCATTTGATTAAAACAAAAAGTTTCTGGAACTAAAAGCTACAAGTAAAAGTCAATTTACAAAAACCACCAGTATAATTAAGATAAAATCAATCAGTTTTAGATGTGCAGTTTCACGAGTTTTGGCAAGCATACAGACTTCTGTACCTGCCACCAAAATCAAGACACAGGACATTTTTGTCGACTGAAACTGTTCCCATGTACTGTGCTCCTTTGTAGACAATCACTTCATCCCAACCCCTGAAAACCACTGACCTGTTTTTCACTGCTTTTATTTTTTTCTAGAACTTCTATAAATAGAACCACAGAGTACGGCAGGCTTTTGAGTCTTGGTACTTTCACTTAGCATTTTTCTGCGATTCACTGTCATCCATGTACTAGAAATTTGTTCTTTTTTATTGTTAAGCAGTATAGCATTTAATTTGTATCGATGTACTATAGCTGCATAGCCATTCACCAACTGACAGACATTAGGGTGGTTTCTAGATTTTGGCTATGGTGGAATGAGCTGTTACAAATGTTTGTGTACAAGTCTTTGTGTGGACACCTGATCCTTTCTTGTAGTGAAGTATCTAGGCAGTGGGATTGCTAGGTCATATAGGTCATGTGTGTGCTTAACATTTAAGAAATGGTCAGACTGTTTTCTAAAGTGTATACATTCGAGGAAGTCTTATTCTTCAAAAATATAACAATGTCTCTTCATTTTAAAAATGAAAAGTAGGAGCAGGATTTAGCTCAGTGGTACAGTGCTTGCCTAGCAAGTGCAAGGCCCTGAGTTCGACCCCCAGCACCACCCCCACCAAAAAAGAGTACATAAACTGAGGCATAGCCACAAGATGATTATGCCAGTTAAAATAAATCAACTTGATCTCTCTGCATTCAGTGGGTAAATTTACAACTAACAGCTATGGAAATAAGTAGCCCACAAAATAATACATGGCGAGAAACAAGAGCTACCTTTGGTGAGCTAGGGAAGGGGACAGGGCTAAGGAAGGGAACAAGGGACTTCAACTTTACTGTATTTTTTTTTGTTTGTTTTTAACCAAACAAAAAATCCCAAACAAACATACAAAATAAAACTCTAGGAAGCAGAAAGATTTAAGGAAAAAGGTGAACATTTGTTAATTCTGGTTACGGGTACTTGTTCTGTTTCTCTGTGATTTTTCAGACCTTTCTTTTTTTAAGGGGACTGCTGATCTAAGAGCTCAGCGTGAGTGCAGTAGTCTGAGGGTCTTCCCAGGGCGCACGGCCGCCTTAGTCCTCCTGAAACGTACACTGACAGGGGTGGAGGACTTTCCTGCCGAGCGGTGAATGCGGAAAGCCGGTGCAGACGGTACCTGTTTGGAGGGAGTGTTGTTCGTCGCAGATGGGTACTGAATGTCCCGCAGCCTCTGTAAGGCTGCCTGACACTGCGCTGGGGTGTCCACGCCGAAGACGCTCTTCCAGGCCGCAGCCACTCGCTGCAGGAAGGGCCCGCTGGTGTCCACGGCCCAGGTGTGGTAAGAGGAGGAGGAGCCTCTGGCTTCTGGAAGCTGCTTCTCCTCCAGATGCCGGCACAGTAGCTCAAGAAGGCAAAACACCAGTCTCTGAGCCTGGGAACCGATAGCAAAGAGGAGTGTTACCCAGGAAAGCGCTTTCCCAGTGCTTCCAGGCGCTCCCCTCTGCGCCTCACGGTGAGCTGCCTGCCCAGCTTGAGTCGTGTCGGGAGAGAGGGGCAGGACCCGACCTCTCTTTCAAGTGCCTTCTGGAGGAATGCTACCCTTGAGTCCTTGGAGCCTAAGGAACTTTACAAACATTTTAAAAAACTTCTATTTTTGAATCTTGTACTTATTTACCAGTACTGGGGATTGGACCTGGCCAGAGACTTTGCACTGAAGTATACCCCTAAGCCTTTTATATATTTTTTTAAAATGATGAAACAGTGCCTTGCTAAGTTGCCCAGCCAGGACTTAAACTTGTGATCCTCCTGCCTCAGCTTCCTACACTGCTGGGATTGTAAGTGTATGCCACTATGTCTGGCCCAAGGAACTATTTTTATAACATGGAACTCCCAACTACAGCCCTAGTCACTGTAATTTCAGCCACATACGGACAAGCTACCTAAGACTGGTGGCCCAGCTTGAGAAAAGATGGGCTGGGCGTATCACGTTCGCTTTCCCTGTCGCAGTTTTAGGCTGAGTACAGAGGAAAAGAGTAAGAGACCAGAAGGGCCGGAGCAGAAGCTTTGGGATCTGAGAGCCTGAAGTTCCTGCCCAGGTGGGTCTGGTGAGGAATCGGCTGGAGAAGAACAAAAAAGCACAGAGAAAAGCTCTGGACAATGTTCATTTCTGCTGGGTTTCCAGTCGTCATGAGATTCTGCATGTAGCTCTACAGTATTGTCTCAGTTAAGCCTGCAAAGATCTGTGCCATAGTCAAAATAGCCCGTATCTCAATGTCTAGAATAAGCTTATAGGCCTTTTTTTCCTGCTTTGTCAAGGATGCTGTTTCAGAGATAAAAATGAAATGCTAAATAATCATTCTGTTTTGGTCATGGATAACTTAAAATCGCTCCAGATTCAGTCGGTTTTTGAATATACTCAATGGCACTATCTTCTAGCATGTACTATTTTGCCTCCACTGTTTAACATACTGTTTCCAGGAAGCTACTCCCTGCCCAGCCTCTTCCTTGGGCTCTGAATACTCAACCAGGAATTGTTTTTAGGCCAGTCACTGTGCCGGGGAAAAAGGAAATTAAAAAGCTCCCATTTGTATCTGACAAGCTAAGTCATCTAACATGGACCACGTGTGTCCGTGCGTTCTGAGGTGCTGAAGGCCAGTGAGCGTCACTGTGGTGGTTATTCTGTGTGCGGTGCTGAGGCTAGAGCCTGTGGCCTCGTGCGTGCTAGGCAAGCCCTTTACCACTGAGCCACCTCCCCAGCCCAGTTACTCGTTTTCAGCCACTTTAGGCCACAATTCCCCTTCTAGGCGGACCGAAGGCCAGCTGCAGATGTTCTGTGCAAACTAACAAGTGGTGGGAATTACGGGAATGACCGTGCTGCCTCCTATTACATACGTGGCAGTGCTGAGCACAGTACCGCAGTGGCATAGCCTGGCCAGGCTGGCTGGACATGTCTGAAGACGCCCGCCAGGCCTGCGGTCTGTGCAGCTGGGTGGTCTGCTTGGTGCCACCCAGAAGGGACCTCCCTCCCTACTGCAGGCCAGGAGACGGGCAGCAAGCTGACCTGGAGACTCTCGTGCAGCTGCAGGGCTTCCTGGGCTCCCACCCAGTTCTTGGCCGGAAGCAGCTCCTGGGCGCATCTGAGAGCCAGAGAAGCAGACAACTCGTTCTCTCCCGCGATTGCAGCTAACTCCGCAGCTGTTCTGAGGGACGTTGCGTCCCCCTTTTTGGCCAAAACCTTGGCTGCATCATAAGGAGAAGTGGCCCCTAAATAGCTGCAATGTGAATGAAAACCCAAATATAGCGTCATAAACAGATGTACTATTGCAAGAGGATAGAGACAATTCTTGCTTTTTAAAAAAAGCTTTATTGCCGGGTGTGCTGGCACATGCCTCTAATCCCAGCACTCAGGAGGCTGAGGCAGGATTGCTGCAAGCCTGAGGGCACCCTGGGCTACACAGTGAGCTCAAGGCCAGCCGCGACTGCAGAGAGAGACCCTGTCTCAAAAAGCAAACAAAACAAAACAACAAAGACCCCCAAACAACAAACAAAAAAAAGTTTTATTAAGGGTTTTTTTTTTTTTGTGGTGCTGGGGATTGAACTAAGGGCTTTGCCTTTGCTAGGCGAGCACTCTACCACTGCGCTAAATCCCCAAATCCCAAGTGAAGTATATTTTGGTGGTTACAAAATTCACTATATTCAAATACTGTACAGTATACACTAACTTTTTAGTGAACTTACTAGGTAGTGCAACCATCACCACGAATCAATTTTAGAACTCTTTCATCATTCAGTAAAACCCTCCCTTGCCCAGTTGTATCCATTCTCACTACCAGCCCCAGGAAACTATTCTTTTTGGACTCTTTGTAGCAGTGGGCCCTGGCTTTTTTCCTAGCGCTTTTGTGGTTCCGTCACAGCACAGTGGGGAAGTGGTGGAGAACCGCTGCACCCTGCTGCGGGTGCCCGTCCCTTCCTGTGATGGCCCGTGGTGGCCGAGGCCCGCACGGCTCAGCAGGGCGAGACAACAGCGCTCAGGTTAAGGACAGAAAGGCACCGCAGCGTGTGCTGAACTGAACTCAAGCAGAGGGGCAGTCGCTTTCCTCCTTTGTGATGGTATTAGACATCCCTAGAGAAAGGAATGATTTCTGAGTCTCCTACTGAGCTCAAATAGTTACGTGATTTATATAAATACCAGGAAGGCAGACCCGGATTGGTCCTGTGACGCCGGGTTTAACACACTTACCTTTTACATTTTTCTAGTCACTTTACCTGAACTTCTATCTTTGCACTTTTGTTCTTGACCTACCTTCCTGGCAGAGCCTGGTCTGTGTCTGGGGGCACCGCGTTCCCTGTGGTCTTACCATTTGGCCGCCACGGCGTAATGGCCGTCTCTTTCCAGGACGGCTCCCCAGCTGAGGTACAGGTCCTTCAGCGCTGGGTCCTCGGGGCGCAGCCGGGCCTTGGCAACTGCAATCGCTTCTCTGCAGGCAAGAGCAGACAGTGCAGCCAGTTTGAAAAGGTCTCTCTGTCAGATGCTGTAGGTGGGGCCCCGGGACAGGACAGATCCTCCTTCTGTTGTTGACTGTATTGCTCCAATTTCCCGTAAATCACTCTACCCTCCCATCACCCACCAAGGGGAAGACACACGCTCCATTCAACTAGTTAGCAGGTCAGCCGTTCTTGGAGTGTGCTCTGTGGGCCCCAGGGGTGGAGAACTTCTCAGGGGTTCACAAGGCCAAAACAAATGCTAAGGTGTGTTAACATTTGCACTGATTGGGCAAAAGAAACGGCGGGCGTAAGCGCTGGGAGTATGAGCAAGAATCAAGGTAGTGGCCCTCGGAAATTACTAATTTTACTGACCACTGAAGGGGATATTTTAATACTCTGTGTGGCAAAATGAGAAGAACATTTTGTGTTCTCTGTTATATTCCCAAGAATAATGGTTTGTCTCCGGGAAAGATTAATATGAATGAATTGCAAGCTGAACTAGCTGCTTTCTTCGCAGAACCTTGTTTTGTCTTTAAAAGGACTAACAGATGAATAAATAAGTTATTTTGTGTTAGGTATCTGACAGATGTTTTCTCAAAATTGAACAAAGTAAGCCTGTGACTTCATAGAAAACAACCAACAATGTATACTGCCAATGATAAAATTTAAAATTTCTGGTGAAAATAAGAATTTTTAGAAAACTTGTACCTGTCACTGGGAGTTTGACAGCTGCCCAAAAGCTGCAGATAACTAGGGGCTGGAATGCGGCTCAGTGGCAGAGTGTCTGTCTAGCACTCACAGGCCCTGGGTTCGAGCCCCGGTGCCGCAAAAAAAAAAAAAAGAAAAAAAGCTGAAGTGAACTTTTCTGATGAGACGGATGATATTAAGGAATATGATGGGGGGCTATTTTATAATGACATGTGTTGACATTTGGAAGATGGTAAAAGTCAGTGAACTAATATTTTGCAAATGGCACACAACCTCTGCATCGCAGCCTCCGCAGTTGTAGGTGGAATCCTCGTGATCTAAAGGGGGAGCAGTACTTAAGATGTATTTCAGGGCTTCCAGCCACAATGGAGTAATGCGACTGGACTTACTCTCCTGCCATAAAACTACAACACTGGAGAGAGTATGCACGAAAAGCTCTCTTCAGACTTTGGACACTAAGCAGTGCAGGCATCTCCTGAGATGAGGGGGACGAACGGTGTGAGCCGCCTGCCCGAGCCTGGGCACTGAGCAGATGGAACAACTAGAGAACGAGGGGCAGGAGACCAGAAGGGAAGAAGCTGCCCAGAGAACGCTGCCGGAGTCTGATGGGGATCCTGCTGAGTCTGGCTCAATACCAGGCCACAGCTGTGCAGGACACTCCTTAAGGCCGAACAGAACAATGAGGAAACCGTAAAGGTCCCTCGGCTTAGACATCTGAGTTCCTATCTGCTGAATACCCGAGGCATTCAAGACAGCACAAGGCAGGGAGTCAGACGAATTCCACAACACCGACCGCTACAAACCTGCCCTAACAAGGCTGAAAAATGTCATGGAACCAGGTGCAGCGGCATTCACCTGTTAACGCAGTTACGCAGGAGGCTGAGGCAGGAGGATTGATGACAAGTTTGAGGCCAGCCTGGGCAACATAGCAATACTCTGTCTCAAGTAAAATTTTAAAAAGGTTGGAGAAGTAGCTTAGTGGCAGAGGAAGCATAAGGCCCTAGCTTCAATCCCCAGGCTAACCCCCCCACAACAAAATCACTGAAAATCAGTGGGAGAGAAAGTGCTAAAAACAGAAGTATCTTGAAGCACTTAAAGAGAAAAATTCTAATTCATAATTCTGTACCCAGTGAAAGCATCCTTTAAAATGAAGGTGAAACTGTAGACTTTTTTATAGACAAATTAGAGGGAATTTGTCATCAGCAGAATATACTGTTAAAAAAAGAGTGACAGGAAACTTGGACTTCCTAAAAGACTGAAAAGTGCCAGGAATAATAAGTATGTACATAAATTAAAAAAAAATGTTTAGAAAGCATTAAAAAGTGTTTTTGAAATCAGACTATTTAAAGCAAAAATACTAATAGTGTACTGTGGGGCTCTAACATGTATAACATGTTTGGCATGACATGAGCAGCAGAAAAGATGGTGTATACAAGAAGGGGTACAGGGCTGGGATTTAGTTCCCTGGTTAGAGTGCCTGCCTTGCAAACACAAGGCCCCGAGTTCAATCCCCAGCACCGGAAAAAAGAAGGGGTACGATTTTATTTGAAAGTAACCTGATAAATTAAGAAGTGCTCATTGTAAATGCGAAAGCAACAATTAAAAAAAAGGATATAGCTAATAAGTCAGTATTGGAGATAAACAGAAAACAGTTTAAACCAACTACATCAATACTGATACTAAACATAAATGGTCTAACTGGGCATGGTGGTGCACGCCTGTAATCCTAGCACTTGGGAGGCTGAGGCAGGAGGATCACTATGAGTTTGAGGCTGGCTTGGGTTACATAGTGAATTCAAGACCAGCCTGAACTCTAAAGTAAGACTCTGCCTCAAAAAAAAGGGTTGGGGATTTAGTTCAGTGGTAGCACGCTTGTCTAGCAAGTGCAAAGCCCCGAGCTTTGATCCCCAGCACGAAAAAACAAAACAAAATAGAAAAAACATAAATTGTCTACACATTCCAATTACATGGCAGAGAATGTCAGACTAGATGAAAAACAAGACCCAACTGTTTGCTATCTATAATAGCAATTTTTCCTCAGTTTTTGGTTCTTATGTACGTATTTTAATGAAAGAATAAGCAGTTGCACACAAGAAAGATTCCTATGAACTTCAAGAGAGTAGTGGGGATGAGGGAAGAATAGGGGAAAGGCATTTCAATCAAATTTGCACTTATATTTTTCTTAAAAAATAAACACGGAGAACTTTTGGGGTGACTGGTAAGATTCTGTTTCATAGGTGGGCTTAAAAAGTAAGCTATTCATTTGTTTTATGCTGTTTCCTCTCTTTGTATTACTTTAGCAATAGGAAACTTAGATTTCTAGACATTAAGTCCAACCACTGGCTCAACGTTAGGGCCATACAGACCTGTAGAAATGATTTGACTTTAGCAGCTCCACAGCTTCATATACTTTATGGATGGAAAGCAGATGGGAGGCAGCCTTCACATACTGATCCTGGAAACACAGCTGCTTGGCAAAGGCTTCCACGGCCCAGAGCCACACATGGTAGCCAGCTGCAAAAATGAAAGGTGGTGGTTTAAAAAAAAAAAAACAGCACAGAAAAACAGCTTGGGTGGGTTGGGGGGAGCAGGTGGTACATTCAAGTTTAAAACATCTTATTTCCATAGTCACTGGATTAACCAGAGCCTTCAGACAGCAACAGAATCAGCATTAAAGATGATCTTTTTTTTTTTTTTTTTGGTGCTGGGTATAGTACTCAGGGCCTTGTGCTTGCTAAGCAAGTGCTCTACCAGTTGAGCTAAATCCCTAACCAAGATCATCTTCATTTATCTCTCCCCACACATTCTGAAACATAAACTGTTTCCTTGATTGTATTGCACAAGTACAAAATTCCAAAGATACGAAGAGTAAGGACATTCAGGAAAGTAGCTGCCTTTGCTGGGATGGGGACTCAGCAACCGCCAAGTGAGCAAGATGGGGGATTCCAGGGTGTTGGGAATATGTGTGTGTGTGTGTGTGTGTGTGTGTGTGTGTGTGAATTTTTTTTTTTTAAACAAGAATGTAGGCAAATCTCTCAATTCAGAAGGATGAGAAAATGGGGGACTGCAGCTTTGGAAGAGCTGAAGGGCTGGTATGTTTCTTGTTTGGGGTGGTGGTTACAAGGGTGTATTTGAAATTCACTGTACACTCATGATCTCTGTACTTCCTTATAAAGCACACTCGCATGGAAAGGTAAAAGGAAAACTGGACACAGCCTAAAATGTTTCCTTGCTGTCTTGGCACCTTCCTACCACACCTCACCCAAATTCCTTTCTTTCTGGGCAGCCATCACTGCCAGTTTCTTCTGAACCTGTTGGAAATAGTCTGACTACCCCACCTCGTTCTGGTGTCGGTGCAGTGAGTACTGACTATTCTGCTGACTCTTCTCACTTGCTTCACTGGCCTGCCTCTGAGTAGAGTCTGGGCACGCGTCACTGAAGCCACGTCTTATGGATGGACACAGAGGGTCTTGCAATCTTGCTATTACAAATACAGCTGCCATGTAAGTCTGTGTGTATTTGTCAGTCTGTGCGGCTGAGTATACTCAGATACATTCCTGCAAGTAGAACTGGTGAGTGAAGGGCTATACGCTTCTTCAAATTGATCAGAAAAGGCTGAAGTGTCCTTCAAGAAGTCCCTTCTCCCATGTTCTGATGTAGTTTCCCTCAGAGGCTCACGTGCTGATGGCTGGGTCTCCTGTGTGGCACTGTGAGTTTGGAGCCTTGCAGAGGTGGGCCTGGGGGAGGGTAGTTAGGTCACGGGGTGCCACACTTGGAAGGGGTTCATGCCGCTCTTGCAGAATGGACTAGTTCCTACAAGACTGGGTGTTATAAAAAGAGCAAGCCTTGGGCTGGGGGTGTAGCTCAGTGGTACAGTGTGTGACTAACACGCAAGAGGCCTTGGGTTCAATCCCAGGGGGAGGACAGAGCAAGCCTGGCCCATTCCTGGTCTCTGGCCTCAGGACAGCACTGTGCTTCTGAACCTCTTACAACTGTAAGCTGAAGAAAACGACTTTTCACAAAGTACCCAACTTCGGTTACTCTGTTTTAGTGACACCAGAATGGATGACTACACCACTAATTATGCTTTTGCAGTGGGCCAGTGTCTTGCCTTTCTCTTGGGTTTAGGTTGATGTATTATTAGCCTGCTGCTGTACACAACATCCTATCTAACCATATGTAAGTGATTTCAAGCTTAAGGCCAGTAGTATTATGTGCACTCTTTAGTTGATGTATCCTAGAGATAATGGTACTTTTGTTTTGTTGTTTTTGAGTGCTGGGGTTCGAACTCAGGGCCTTGCACTTGCTAGCCAAGTACTCTACCACTTGAGCTAAAGCCCCAACGATGGTACTTTTGTTGAGAAAAACATACCCACAGGTGCCATGGCCACAAGGTTGTCTGTTAGCTCCCCTCTTTCTGCTGCAGTCTGGAGAACACCTTGTAGATCTCCTTTCCAAAGCATGAGCTGGTGAAATAGCTCCGGGTGACCATTTTCCAGATGACCTTTGCCTGTGCGGAAGACAGATGTTTAAAAGATGTTTCAAACAGATAATGTTTAAAAGATGTCTTCACGGGCTGCTAGAAAAGGGCAGAATGAGACAGAGAAAATATGTAGTCACTGGTGAATAAGTCACCTACTAGGATGGTTCTGATGGGGCCTGAAGCCCCTTGGTCGCTTGTCCACCCAACCATCTTTGCTTGCACCCAGTCAGGGAGAGCGGGGTCCTATGACAAGGCAAGAATGGATGCGAACACGGAAGTCAGGACCACGCTTGCACAGGTGTGAACGCAGCTGTGACAATACCACAGCATGGCAGTCAGAGAAGAAGTATGAAGATGGTGGGATCACGTGCACTGTCTACTTCACCTTCAGTTTCGATCATTCTGTACAGGGTTTCCCTGTCCGTGAAAAGCCCCAGGTGAAATCTTTCTTCAAGATCAGCAGACACATCCTCACTTAACTCTGTTAATTTAAAATGACACAAAACAAAAATCAGATGAAGTCGTTATATAGGTGACTGCTTTTTTTGTCCAATAACTTCTGAATATCCTGCCGATGGCCACTTTAGCTACTGAGAACTTCAGGTTTGTGTCCTTGTTTACCCTAGCAGAGACCCCTACTGCTTACAGAGGTCACAAAACATGGACGCATTTTTAAAACTTGGCTTAGGCAAAATCCCATGGGATTTTCAGTTAAAGACCAGAAAGAGGGGTGGGGATTTAGCTCAAGTTGCAGAGCGCTTGCCTAGCAAGCGCAAGGCCCTGAGTTCGATCTCTAGCACCCTGCTAAAAAGTGAGCTTAAAATCCAACATGTATTTAAATGCTACAGATCGACAAACAAAATTAAAAGTAATGTTCTTGGCACTCAATAGGACCTACCAGAAAGGGAATCAGTATTTATTTTCTGCTTTTAAAAAAGTCAATTTTCTTTTAAAAAAAAATTCTATTAGTGCATATCTGATTACATTCACCATGGGGAGCTAGTAAATGTATGTAACACGTCTTAATTCTTTTTGCATCCCTTTCCCTTCCTTTCTTTCTCTTGGTCACTTTCGCTTATGCAGAAGATTTACCTTCCTGTTTCCTCTTTTATTTTGCTCATTAATTTATGTATACTTAGGGTTTCTCATATAAGAGAAACCATGCTGTATTTAAGCCTGTGTGTCTGATTTATTTCACTTAACATTATGGTCCCAAGTGCGTCAAGCTCAAGTTTATCCTTCTTTCTGGGAGAGTAGTATTCCATTCTGTATAAATACGGCATTTACTTTATCCATTCATCTGTTCATGGACATATAGGCTGTTTCCAAGGTTGAGCTATTACAAGTTGTGCCGCTATAAACGTGGGTACGCATGATCAGTGTAAAATGGTGTCTTTAACTATTTGGGGAGGTGCCTAGAAAGTCTTCTGAGGGATCTCCATAGTGCTTGTACCAGTCTACCCAACCAACAGCACAGAAAGCTCCATTCCCATACCCCTGCCACCACTTGGTTGTTTCACTGCCTGATGATGGCCATTCTCCCTGGAGTATGATGGAGCTCAGTATTGTTTTAATTTGCGTATTTCTAGAAAGTCAACTAACTTTCAGTATGGGAAATAAAGTAAAACTTTAACATGAGCTAAGTAAGTTACAGGAAGTCATGGCAAAGCTCCAGAAAGAAGACTACATATATACAAAAGGCAGGAAATACGTGTGGTAAGACCCAAGAAAGATATACTGGTGTGCCCTAGGGGGAGAAGTGCATGACTGGCTGTCGGTGCGGAAAGGAGATTTGCTTTCTTTGTGTTGTTTTTTGAGACGGTCTCGCTGTGCAGTTCAGGCTGGCCTTGAATTCACTATGTAGTCCAGGCTGTCCTCCAACTTGTGGTGATCCTCCTGCCTCAGCCTCCAGAGTTTACTTCCTTTTTATATTGTTTGAATTTCATATGATCATGTGGATCCTTTTCACACAACAAGGTCAACATTAAAAAAATAAAGCCACCCAAATACCAACATAATGGGGGCATTAAATAAAAGCTTTGGAAAACAAAAACAAAACAAAAACCAACCCTCCATAAACAAAAACTTCCATAAGTAGCTATCACATTATGGGCATATTTACAATAAGGGAAAAACATATTTTTCTACCTTAAAAGTACTGTTGAATGGGGGAAAGCAGCAGCAGGAGTCAGTCTCTGCTGAGATATTTAAACCAGTTCACTGAGTCCAACACACAGATGGCGGTTGGCGACTGGGTAAGGTAAAGGCAGCGCCCTGCATCTCAAGGCACTGGGCAGCGCTGACAGGGCAGGGTGGGGGCCTGGCGCAGGGCAGGGGTGAGGCGGGGAGCGGAGGCTGGGAAGGAGTGTGGAAATGTAAACGCAAAGCTTTAGACATCTGCCCACTGATTTAACAAGTCAGCAGGCTTGTATCCTGTCTGTGGAAGAGTGTGGACGGCTGAGACGAACCTTTGGAGTGCTTTGCAGCTGCTAGTACCAGACAATCGTGATGAAGCTCCTCCTTGGACCTGTGGTCCAGGCTTGTGCTCAGAGGAAGCATGGAACGAGGTTTTCTCTTCTTCATTAAGGCTTCTGAAATGTAAGAAAAGTTGAGTTCATCTGAAGATAGCACATCAGAAACGAAGGGCAGGACTGCTGTGACTGTCCCTCCTGTGAGGGGCCTCCACACCACATCGCCGGAGCTGTGTTCACGACATACACATGCCTCTGCCCACAGTTAGGAAACAATATCAGAAGTGCAAAAACTACAAGTGCTAAGAAAATTTCAGAAAACAAGACCCAAAACAGATGCATAATCAGAACATCTACACGTATTTAAAACTTTAAATGCCATGGCACTTTTGAGTTCTCAGTCGCATGCAGTATTTTAGGATGGCTTAACAAAATGTTTTAATTATTAGATACTGACCTGGCTTCTCTTTAGGTGTCTCCTTTTTCAGCACAGCAATTTTATTATTAATAGCAGCTTTTGACTTTTCACAGCTTGATGAAACTGGAGTACAGATAACTGGTTCTGTAGGAACTACATTAAAAGAGAAAAAGGAAAAAAGTTTGGGATCACATCAATGCAGAATCTAGTTCTTTTTAAAAATTAAGAGCTTTACCAGGCCTGGAAAGGCAGTTTTTTCTGTTACCAAAACATGCTTTGCAAAGGAAGCGTGGGTAGTGCCCCTTCCCTGCCTCCCTAGGCGGCGGTGCCACAGGAATTGAAGGATGATATTTAGAACTATGTCTAAGATACAGTCAGCTTTCAGCTTCCCTCCACTTTATGCTGTGGGCCGGGAGTCCCAGGCGTGGCTCAGGTGACAAGGTTTCTACATGTTCAGGTCATCCAGTACTAACTGTGCTTCTATCCAGACAAGGAATAATTCAGCTAAAAGAGAATATTAAATGTATGTGGTACGCATTCGCAATATGAAGCACATAAACTTTTTGTTTCTTTACAACAAGCTGTGGGTCTACAGGGATAAAGGACATTTTGTGCAGCCCTTTTGTGACACAAAGGCATTTAAGTGAGCTTAAAATTAAGTGTAGTAAGTGTTTAGCTCTTTATTTACCAAAGGTATGGGTCCAACAGCATCCTTTGGGATAGAGAAGGCCGGGGTGCCACTCTGTCATATATTTTGGCCATTTTAATTCTGTCACATCAAAATATTACTTTAGAATTAAACATAAATAATAGCTTCTATTTATACTGTCAGCTATTTAACCGTTAATTTCACAGGTAACAGGCACCAGATATTTACAAGGGCTGATCAAAATATATGGTGAAAAAAAATACATGGTGAACATTTAAATTTAATGACATACTGTCCTCAATCCTGCTGAAGTTATCCCCCTTCTCCGGTTCAAACACACTCATCCCATCACTCCTGACACTTTCTGAAGCAGTTCTAAAAGTCCTCTTTTAGAACTGCTTCAGAAACAAGCAAGGAATAGGATACTCTTTTGTGAGTGCCTTTATGAATTTGATCAAAAATACAGTGAATGCTGCTGCCAAGTACCATCCAACAGAAAGGCAGGCTTGTAAAAACATCATGGTGTGTTCTCATCCACCTTACCAGATCTGGCACCGTGCAACTTCTGGTTCTTTTCCAGAGTCAAAATGACCATGAAAGGTAAGTGTTTTGAATTGATTCAGAACACTGACTCAGGCACGGAGAGTGCAACTAAAGACATGAAAGAGGATTTTTAGAACTGCTCCAGAGAGTGGTAAGAACGATGGGATAGAGCTGGTGTGATGGCAGTAACCTATAATCCCAATACTCAGGAGGCTGAGGCAGGATTGCAGGCGTTTGAGGCCAGCCCGGGCTATACAGTGAGTTCAAGGTCAGTTTGAACTGCATATTGAGACCCTGTCTCAAAAAACCAAAAGAAACCAAAAACCAAACCAAAACAACCCTGCCCAGCCCAACCCAACCCAAAACAAAATGAAAAGCCAAAAACCAAAAAAAGATGGGACAAGTGTGTTCAAAGCAAGGAGTATTTTGAGGGGGATTAAAAGCAGTATGTCTTTTACCGTAAGTCTTAAATATAAACATTCACTGTATCTTTTGGTCACACCACATAAGGTAATCTATAAGAGAATAAAATTTTATTCTGTAACTCTTTCTCTTCAAATGTGAAGTAGACCGCATTATTAATGGTCATAAAATGCAGTTTGTGCTTTAACATTCACGACGGGACTGTGACTCGTATACCCGGCTGCCAGGACAGACACTGCTGTCCCATCAGGTGGCACGGGGCAGTCCCAGTGGGTGGTACGAACTGCCTAGAATGTGTTTGTTACCTAACTGGAAAAATCTACTAACAGCTCATAACATTCTTTTTCTGAGAAAACAAAACTACCAATGAATTCCACATAGGAGGGGCAAGAACTTGCAAGTTCCCATAGAGATAGCAGCTTCTAAGGTTAGGTATTTGGGTTTTTGTTTTTTTGAGACAGTCTCACTATGTAGTTCAGGCTGGCCTCAACTCGTGGTGATCCTCCTGCCTCAGCCTTCTGAGTGCTGGGATTACAGGCGTGTGCCATCATGCCCAGCTGAGGTTGGGCATTTGTGAGGGCCAGTAGTTTCTTTCAACAGACATGGCCGATGATCTCCTATTACTACAACTTTTCCCATGTAAGTGCTATGTATAGACTACCCCAGCTTCACTTTTTCCCATTGCCTGCCCAGTTGATTAAGAAGTTCTCTCAACAAAGCTTCACTATTTCCACACCAATTATCCACAAGATTTTTTTTTTTTTTTCGTGGTGCCGGGGATCGAACTCAGGCCCTTGTGCTTACAAGGCAAGCACTCTAATCACTGAGCTAAATCCCCAGCCCCTATCCACAAGATTTTTAACGCTTCAGAGATATTTAGAGATTTAAGAAAACTTTAATGACAAAGACACCAAAGATAGTATGTACCTACATTAAGGTGCTGCAGAATTAATCAGGTCAGAGACAGTGAAGTTTTTTCTTTTTTTTTTTGAGACAGGGTCTCACTATGTAGTTTCGGACGCGACAGAATAGTTACACATAGGACTGGGCACGTACCCACGGCGGCGAGGTCACAGGGCGCCTCCGGTTCCTGCGTCTCCTCCTCGCCCTCCTGGTCTGACACCCCGTTCTGCACAGGCTCTGCGTTCTCCTTTGTGTTCTCCTCTTCATTTCCCTCAGATGACTCTTGCTTTACAGGCATTTGTGAGGTGGGCTTTTTCTTCTTTTTGGGCTTTGGCTTAGGTTGAGAGAGCCGTTTTTTCTCTAATTCAATGCTTTTTTTGCCTACAAAAATCACAATAAAAGAGAACAGACTAAAACACGGACTCTCGGCTGAAAAGTACCCCAGGTGGTAATCTCCTAAATCCTATTGTATTATTTGTTTTGATAGCCTTCTTAATCTTTCCCTTCTACACAAACACACACACTGGGGATTAAACCCAAGACCTTTGCATTGAGCTACACCCCGTCCTTTCCCTCTTAAAACAGGGTCTCACTAAGTCACTACCTTGCCGAGGTTCGCCTCCCAGCCAGCTGCATGGAGTGCGGGATTCCAGGCATGCACTACCATGACCATTTATTCCCAATACATTTTCAGTTTCATTATTATAATGTTGAACAAATCCTTTAGGGATTTCACTAAATCATAAATAAGATGTCCAGTTACCCTTGAACATTTAGGGTGCACCGTACAGACAAGGACATTCTCTAGCATCACCACAGCATGACCAAGAAAGCTGGGAAATTAAGATACTGTGCTACCGTCTACTCCACAAACTCAGATCAAGCTCCACCAAGAGCACCAACAATGGCTGAAGGAATCGTCCTAGATCACACACTGTATTTGGCTGTTGTGCCTCTCTGCTTCCCTTCAGCCTGCTACAGGTACCCCGGTTTTACCTGAAACTTACAGGAGAGTTGTTTTGTCAAGTTCCCCCCAACCTGAGTCTGCCTGATGTTTGCCCCAGATGTAGTTTGTGCATTTTCAGCTGGAATATGCAGAAGTGAGGGCGTGTTTATCTCAGGACATCTATGAGGAGCATGGAATTTTTATTGGTGCCATTGCTTGGTTTGTTTTAATCGCTGATTAAGGTGTTTTGCAGGTTACCCCATGAAAAAGTATTTCCTGTTTAATGACTATTTCCAGACATTAGTTTCAATATCCATTGATATTTTTTGACAAACAATTATTATTGACTGCTGAATTCCATTTCAGACACTACAGTTTCCTGTGAGAGGATTAGCTACCGTACTCTGGGAGGAAAAGCATTCCTGTGTGGATGATTCTGAATGGGCTTCTGTTCAAATTCCATCATTCACTCCACATTCGTTGGTTGGCATTCTATTGTGAGCAAGAATTGTGCTTCCCATTTGTTTAGGCATTTATTTACATCACTATAGACTCATGGATTTGTTTTATATTATAAACTATTACCATTACTTTTTTTTAGTTTTAAAGTTCTTATCTTTTGCTTATTTTTAAATCACCATTATTTAGGTATGATTCAATATAATAAAATAAGCCCACCTTTTAATACTTCAATGAATTCTGACAGATCCATACAGTTGCTTTTTCCTTTGAGACAAGGTCTCACTATGCAGCTCATGCTAGCCTGGAGCTCACTGTGTAGCCCAGGGTGGCCTTGAACTCAGTGATCCTCCTGCTTCAGGCTCCCAAGTGAGATCCATACAACTGGGTAACTTACCACCATCACCACCAAACCTAAGATATAAAGTATTCCCTTCACTTCAAGAAGTTCCCTCATACCTCTCTGTAGTAAGCTGTACTCCTCTGCAAGCCATAGGTGCACATCACTGCTGTTACTACAGTTTAGTTTTGCCTGTTCTAGAATTACTTACAAACAGAATCATAGAGTATGTAGTCTTTTGTGTGTGGCTTTTTTAGACACAGTGATTTTGTTGTGTTTATCAGAAGTTACTCTTTTTGTTCTTTTCTTTTTGGGTATTGAGAATTGAACCTAGGGCCTTGAGCATGCTAAGCATAAACTCTACCACTGAGATACACCTGCCCAGCCCATTATCTTCTTTTTCACTGCTGAGTAGAATTCCACTGTAGAGGGATACAATGCAATTTAGATATCTACCCACTGATAAGTACTTATTCCAGCTTTTGCTGACCACACATAAAGTTGCTATGAACATTCCTTTACAAGTCTTTATATGGACATATGCTTTAGTTTCTTTTGGGTCTGTTTCTCATTTTTAATATACTCTGCCTAATTTTCCTAGTTGTTCATGGCAGGTGGGCAAGCCTGGTACCAGTTAATCTTTGGTAGCCAGAAACACAATTTTCTTGTAACTTATTTTTTCAAGTTCAAATCATCCTAGATTTGGTCGATGACAACATCTTCAAGCTGGTTTCTCTGTCCGTTACATGAGTCTCCTAAACTGTCTGAGCATGCCCTTCCCTTCTGGCATGAGCTGCTGTTCCATTTCCTAAAGCTCTGCATGTTTTCATGCAGAGTGGTGTTTGGCAACCCAGATCTGGGTGCCAGGTGGACTCCGTATTATTTGGCTGTGGTTGTCTCAGCCCCCAAAGCTGCCGTTTTATTTGCACTGCAGACCCCTGCCACACTGCTGTTGCCCTTGCTTGGCCCTGAGCAACTCAATGGTAAAGGGAGGGAGGGGGATTAGGCGCACATCTCACGGGCTTCATGTCCTGACTGACCTTGAGGAGGCCGGGAGTGATCCTGCATGGAAGGCAGCCATTTGTACACACAGAAGTCATCTGCCCCTGAGTAGATGCACTCTGGTTCCAGCGGGGACCATACCACACACAGCAGCCGGCCTCGGTGTCCTCGGAAATTGTGCAGAGGCTGTTCGCGGAGCGTATCCCATACCTGAAACCAAACGTCGCAGAGTAGAATAGACAACTTCTGGTTGTTCTAGTATGTGTGTGTGTGTGTGTGGGGGGGGGTGGTGGTGGTGGTGGTGGTATAAATTTCTTGTTTGAAAAAAATCTACAGGTTCTTATTTCCTCATGTGATTTGTAACTTTTCTTTTTTGGCAGGGTGGTGGTGCTGGGGATCACACCCAGGGCCTTGCGCTTGCTAGGGAAGCACTCTACTACTGAGATAAATCTCCAACCCCTGTAACTTTTCTAAGAGTTCAATTTTGGGGGCTGGGCACGGTGGCAAACGCGTGTAATTCTAGACTCAGGAGCTGAGGCTGGAGGACTGCCACAAGGCCAGCCTGCGTTCCTTTGTGAGTTCAAGGCCAGCCTGAACTAAAAAGTGAGACTCTGTGTCAAAAAAACTGGGAAAAAAACAAACAAACAACCATTTTCTGTGGGAGGTTAGGTGTCCTATGGGGATGATTTAGAATGAACCTCTACTAATGCCTATGCACTGCAGTGTCCCAAACCAGAACTGTGTGTTACTATTTGGCCTGGGGCTCTGGTACCATGAAGACAATAGCCCATACCTAATTCAGAAAGTAAGAGTTCTAATTTCTCACAGGTAATTACTTCTTTCTGTCTCCAAGTCCCTGGACAAATGATTACTTCCTTTGCTGTCTCCTGAAGTGTTCTGAGTCCATGCCACAGAAGGCAACCTTCCTGCATGGCTCCATCCTTGTGTGGATGTCTCAGTACAGACGCTGCCCCAGGCGTGCATTTGTTCCCCGGCTGCCAAGGTCTGTTTGACTCTGACATCCGGCACGTCTGCTTCGTCGCTCTGGTTTGGCATCTCATCTCTGTTTTTTAGAATTTAGAGACTGCTGACTTTACCAATTTGTTATTAACAGCTGTTTCTGTGATTAGTCAGTATTTCTGTGTTTCAACAGGAGAACTTTTCTTTCTTTTCTTTTTTTTTCAGGACAACTTTTCACAACAGTTTATTCTACCATGTGATATTAAGTCAGAAATTGGTAGAAGTGTTAGACTTTAGCTGTGACCTGTTAATAAAAAACCCCAACTCAGCCAGCTAAGGGCCCACATAAAACTCAAATGCCTTCTAGAGCCCAGGTGGCAGCTTTCTGTAGGACATAACAGTGGTGAAGAAAGCACGTCTATAAGTAGAGGGATGAGAAGAGAGTCGGGGAGAGCATCAGGGTGCTAAGGGGTCGAGGACACACGGCACCTGGGCTGTCCCATCATAGGAAGCAGACACCAAGATTCCGTCATGATGTGGGCTCCATGCCAGACAGGTGATCTTGGCGGTGTGTCCCGAGAGGGTGCGGAAGGGCTCGGTAATGGTCACTGGAGACTCGGGGTTGCTCTCTAGAAGGCAAGGGGAAAACGTCACTGGTGCCAAGAACAGAACACAACACAGAAACAAAAACGCACTGGAAGGTGTTAACGTGGCAAGAGTCAATCTCTTGTGAGATCTGGGAGATTTCGGGCAGGCAGTAGTATTTTCAGTTTCTTTCTAAAAGACAAAGAGGCTGGGGATTTAGCTCAGTGGTAGAGTGTGCTTGCCTGGCAAGCACAAAGCCCTGAGTTTGATCCCCAGCACCCAGAAAAAAAAAGACATCGAAATGAAAATAATGCCTTCTGGATGTGACAATAAAAAGGACATATCCTTACTCATGATATTCTGAGTAAAAGTGCATAAACTGAAGCTGATCGTGAGAAAATATGTAGGTCTATCTACAAAACAGTTGTTCTGTGCTCATCAAATGTGATGAAACATGACAACTTACTGAATGCAGGAAAGGGCAGATGAAAGTGACTATTCTTGTAACTTTCTTCTAAATCTGAATTATTTAAAAAAAAAAAAAAAAGGCTGGACTAGGAAGTGCAAGGCCCTGAGTTCGATCCCTGGCACCCCCTCTCCCCCAAAAAAGAAGGTAAAAATAGTATGACATGACATAGTGCTGGGTGTGGTAGCACATGCCTGTGATCCCAGCCCTTGGGAGGCTGAGGCAGGAGGATCACACATTAAAGGCCAGCCTGGGCTACACAGTGAGTTCAAGGCCAGCCTGAACTGTACAGCAAGATGCCATTTCAAGAAACGAAAAACTATGGCATAAAAACAAACTGGGATAGTTATTCTTACAGTAGACAAAGATATGCAGTTCTGTTAAAAATAAGTTAATGGCCTTTGCCAAAATGGGTAATCTAGAATCCTAACAATAATAATCACAAGGCCCCAGGTCAGCTTTCTAACATGCTCATCAGTTATACAGTGCCTGCTATTTACCATTAGAAAAATATGTCCACACTGTAATATTTTTTTCATATTGCTTTTAGGAGAGCCTCTGCTAGAATTAAAAAAAATTTGTTACAAATAAGATTTGGAAACAAAATCACTTTGGAAAACCACTGGAAATTAGTTCTAGAGAAACAATTTTTTTTGGGTGCTGGGTATCAAACTCAGGACCTTGCGGTTGCTAGACAAGTGCTCTACCACTTGAGCTAAATCTCCAACCCCCAATTCTAGAGAAATTAAAACAACTGTTTTCATTGTTGCTTCAAGCGCATACTTTGCATCACTCTGCAGTGTTTAGGATCACACTTCTTCATGTTATGGGAAAATGTAATTCTTTTTCTTCATATTAAAAAAAGGACTCTTCTGGCCACATGCTGTGTTTGTCCAGAGTGCTGTGAAGGATTCAGGGCAAAATTCATTACAAATGACAAATGACAATTCGTTACAGATGATGAAGCTGAGCCAGCAGCATGAAACAGAACTTGCCAGAACACAAGTAGACGCTGGTCAGACAGTGTGGTCCTCTTCCAGGAAGTCAGCCCACCGCTGCACCTCGGGTTGCTCCCGAGTAAAGTGCAGTTAATGACACCTGCCTCACAGGATCATGAGGCTCAGATGCAGTCCAGCTGGGAATGGGCCGTGTGTCCTGTGTGAGTAACACTCAAACACTGCTGGAAGGTGTGTACATGGGCAGTCTTTGTGGACACACTTAGCAGTAACTGTAGAAACATTTTTAATGTGCCTATCTCTCCAAGTAGCAATTCTAGAAATATTTTGTAAAAGGTCTGCCAGGCCTAGTGGTGCACACTTGTAATTCCAGCACTCAGGAGACTAAGGCAGGAGGGAGGATTGCTGTGAGTTCAAGGCCAACCTGAACTATACAGCGAGACTGCGTCAAAAAAAAACCAAAAACAAAAAAAATTCACATTCATGAAGATTTATGTTCAACGCTATTCATAATATTACTTAAATTATAAAAAATGTAAATAAATGTTAATTGTAGAATGGATAAATTATGGTATATCCATATAATGGGATAAACAGACATTTGTTGACAGCAGTAAGATCCTCATATACTGACATAAAAAGATGTCCTATATATATTTTAAAGAGTAATTTCAAATGGTATAGTATAGAGAGAGGATTTTTTTTGTCCTTTCCTGGGGATTTGAACTCAGGGCCTCATACAGCTAGGCAGGTGCTCTCTCTTGCTGGACTACATCCCCAGGCCCTAGAGTGACTCCTCTTAACCACACAGAAGGCGTTCTCTCGCACAAGTACCCAGGAAAGTGAGCATGTTTACGCTAATTATTACTGAGAGACAGCATTATGGAAGAAACTTCATTTCCTTTCTGTTTTTGTGGTATTTTTTTTCCCTCCTAGATGGAACTCAGCATGAGCTACACCCTTAGCCCTTTAAAAATTTTTTAAAAAATTTTGAGACCGGGTCTTGCTAAGTCACTAAATTACCCAGGCTGGGCTCAAATTTGTGATCCTCCTCCCTCAGCCTGTACCACACACGCCCGAGTGGAAATTTCATTTTCTACATTAACATTTTTGTCATGTTAGAAAGAACTTTTAAGCAAGATGAACAGATTACTTTGGGAAACAGAAAAAAATAAAAAAATTTAATGTCACAAATATAAAAATAACACACAAAGATCAGAATGGAAAGCAGACGAACACACACTAGCATCCCTGGGATGGAGGACACGAAAGTTACCTAGCACAGTCTTCAGACTGTGCACATAAATGACTGCGTTGTTGGAGCCAGAGGCCAGGAGATAGCGCAGCTCCGGCTGGCTGCCATGCTCATGATGCCAGCTCATGGTGTTCAGAAGCTTGTGATGTTGCTGGATGGTGCACATCAGTTTCAAGTTGGGAACCTGAAATATCTCTATTGATCTGGAGTGAGAAACATACCGAGACACGAAAGATGCATGATCAGACTGAAGTCTAACACAACCAAGTACCTCCCTCATCCCGTCAGTGCAGGACAAGTGAAGCGGAACAGGACCACCCTTCTATCGCCGAAAAGGTCCTCTCATAAAGAGGCAGGCACAAAAGGCTAGTTTCTGAAGTAAGTACATTCAGCTTTAAAAAATTCTAAGAAGCTCTGGAAAATTGTGTTTAATGGGCATTCATGATAAATGGTACTAGCGAGAAACAAAAAATTAACGAACTATGCCTGAACTAGGACTATGTTACTATGATTAATACTGGCTAGGACACAGCGCAACGTGAGAAGGATTTCTGCCTAGGATAACTTTTAAGAAAATGGAGATACAGGCAGTTTGATGTAGGAGATGAACCTTTTGTGAGGCATAAAATGGCCAGAAGACAGTATAACCAGATACTGTCTTTGAACTATCAAATGATTCTGTAGTTCTTAAAGATGTTGAGTGCTCCTGGATCAGTTGAGGTCATCAAGGATAAATCAGAATATCAAACACAATAGGGCTTCCGCAGCTAACATTACAGATGGCATTAGCCAGCTTGTGATAAAAAGTATGTGTAATTACAATATATATTTTTTTAAAGAAACAAATGCATACCCATCTTCATTGCCAACAGCCATGAATTCACCATCTGCTTTCCAGCTGATCTCCGTGTGGACTGGCAGTTTGTACTAGAAAGCAAAACAAACCAGTGCTGACTACATAAACATTGTTCTTTTCTCCACACATCTCACAAGTCAATGACAGCATGAGAAAAAAGTCCCTGCAGTTAAAACATGCTCTAATTAAAGCAAACCCATTCTTCACAACAAGCCTCATAATTAGTCAAAGAACTACCAGAACAAGTATTCTAATTTCCTGAATGGGACAAAGAGAGGCCAAGAAATAGTAAAGGTCTTCAGTGTTTTACCTTATGAAATAAACTGAACTAAAGTGATTTTTATCTCACTGAATGACTTGTGCCCCTTGGGTGTGGCAGTTTGAATTTCACTGTCCTTAACAAAGTATCTACTTCTCTTGTTTTCTACCTTTCCTTCTGAAGTTTCTGAATGACCTCCCACCCTGATATGCTCCCATCTCAAGACTGGATCCTCTTCTTTTATTGGTTCCTTTTCCTTTTTCTTTTTTTTTTTTTTGAGATAAGGTCTTGCTGTGTAGCTCAGGCAGGCCTCAAACTCACAGTGATCTTCTTATCGCAGCCTCCCCAGTGCTGGGATTACAGGGGTGTGCCAGCATACCCAGCCTTCTTTTATTAGTTTCTTTCTTTCTTTTTTTTTTTTTGGTGCCAGTGATTGAACTCAGGGCCTTCCACTTGCTAGGCAAGCTCTCTACCACTTGAGCTAAATCCCCAACCCCTAGATACAAAGTTCTTGCTTTAACAAGCTTTTAGCTTAGTGGCAGTTGAGTATACAGATCAGAAGTTCACATGAGGAGGCTAAGTGGAAACTGAGGTTTGGAATCCTTTCACATAAATGCTAGATGAAGAAGGCGAGGGCATGTACGTATGAGGTGGACTAAAGAAACCAATTAAAGGCGGTTGAGGACTTAGCTCAGTGGTTAAAGTGCTCACGTAGCAAGCACAACAAAAGTAATGAGCAGGGAAAAAGAGCTCATTTGAAAGGGTAGGGTAATCTCTACGGTTTGACTTTAGAAATCCAAGTTTTGGCAGATAAATATGTGGACAGAATGTCAAGGCAAATGTGATTAAATGTGGGAATCTGGGCAAAGGACATAAGAAAACTACCTGTATTATTTTTGTGGTTTTGTAAATCTGAAATTATTTCATTTGAAAACAAAATGACAATTCCATTTTGAGCAAAAGCAGTTGCACATGGAAGCCATGTTACAAGGTCATTTTCACCACAGCACCATTTGGTTAATGGGTCAGCCTGCAAGGATGATTTAGTTCAGATCATCATCCATCACATCACAACTGAGACTCTGCCCTGAGCTTCTGGGCCAAGTCCTTTGCTTTACTCAAGGATAAAGTCTCCTAAAATAAAACCCTCTTAACAGTAGTGCTAAGAAGCCTCACTTAGCAAATGGCTGTCTTTAAGAATGACATTTAGGAAGATTAGAAAGGCCGGGGCTCTCAGAGGAGACTTTAGACACAAGAACTCACCTTGATTGCGTTGGTGTCCCTGATGAGTTTGTTGATGTCAAAGGCCTCCCCAGCAAACTTCCAGGGATTGTGCTGGAAGATGATCCCTTCCCCTCCGCAGCTGTATAAAGTGAGGGAAGGTCTGTCTCCTTCTCCTCCTAGGTAAGAAAAGAAAGCTCATCAGTCTTGTACTTCACCAGCTTAACTATCTGTTATGACAGTATGGCCATACCACACTGTGAGAATTAAGAATGAAAAAGAACTGCATTTTTGAAACATTCAAATGCAGTGGAATAAAATCACTGTTCTTTCTATCGGAATACAGTTGTTGGGACAAAGTATACCAGTTCTGTATTAATTTCTATGATGTGATGTATTACTTTATTGATTGATTGATTGATTGGGGGTGCTGGGGATCGAACTCAGAGCCTTGCATTTGCTAGGCAAGCGCTCTACCATTGAGCTAAGTCCCCAACCCCCCCCAGATGTATTAAACATTCTGATGTTCAAAATAGTAAACAAAGCAAACATACTGTTTCAGTCAAAGCTTTTGAGAATTTCTTTTACTTTCAGAAATGGGTAATCTGGGGGTATTTAAAATACATGGAGCTGCACGACCTTCTGTGACTAACTGTAAGGAAGTGTCCACAAAGCAGTGAAGTCCTTACTATTACAGCAACCTTCTAGGTTGAAAGCATGGAGTGTACGTTCAATGCTGCTTGAGTTCTGATGATTTATACTCTCCTCTCTGTGTAGGGCAATTACTACAGAAATGTACAAATCTTTCATTGTAATTAACGAAAGTGTATCAAACTTCTATTGAATATACTCATTTAAAAACATTATGGAAGACCCATTACTATGGTGGAGAAAAATATAGAGAAAGCTGAGGAAACTAGAAGAGGGAAAGGGACAGGAAGTAGTAATCAAAGGGTAGGACCCAGCATGAGATAACTGTGTACTGTGAAATATTTCAGCTCAAAGGGAAGAATTATGCTTTAGAGTTTGAAGAAGTTTTTGCATAAATGGTTTCTCCCAGAAATTCCAATTTATGACCTACCACTGCTGCTTCTGTGGACCCATGGGGACACAGCAGACCACAATGAACTGTCTCTGTACTAGAACATTTATGACTCTATCTTTAACATTCTCAAGCTGAACAGTAAGAAAGGGAATTCTACCATATTTGTAAAAGACAGGGTCAGAAACTTACCGAGTGATATGGGGCCTACTGGTGGTCCCCAGGCTAGTGTGTACACAGTCTTCTTATGATACGTGCTGGAAATCTGTGGAGGTCTTCAGGGGAGGGGTGGAGAACAAACACGTTTAAACAAAACATCACGGTGGAAAAGAGAAGGTCTTTTTCTAAAAGGTCCTTGGCTGTTGATGTTAGAGAAAAAGAATTTAATAGTAATTTAACTTCTCCAAATAGTTGAGTGTAAAAGAGCAAACACTTAAAAATGTTATTTTCATCTTCCTGGCCTGTATGGGATCATGTTTTAACCTTTTATTCAAGTGCAAAATTAGAACTCATCTTAGACCTACTCTTTGCCACTAACATCGCATTATTAAAATTGACACTAGATAGGGAAAAGGGGGATATAGAAGAAGGTTAAAAGAAAAGTAAGAGAGGGAAAAAAAAATGGAAAAGTGTAAATAAACTTGTTGCAAATAGGGAGGGGTGGGTGAATGCAAGGGAGGGGAGGGGAAGGGGGGAAAACCAAGATGTATCATGTACAGGTACAAAATAACCATGTTGATTATGATCATTATGTATACAATGTACCAATACATGTTCTTGGTAAAAATAAAAAAAAAATAAAATAAAATTGACAAGATTTCAGGGTAGACAGATTTTTGAAGTTTATGATTGTCTTTTTTTTTTTTTCGTGCTGGGGATTGAACTCAGGACCTTCTGCTTGCAAGGCAAGCACTGTAACCACTGAGCTCAATCCCCAGCCCCTATGATTGTCTTTTTAAGAAAGCCTTGCTCCTGAGTATTTTTGAAGGTTTTCCGGTTGTAAGGATGTGTGTCAGTAAAGAATGCTTGGCACTTGGAGGTAAATGGCAGCACTGTTACTACTTTTAATATAAATTCTTTGTATGATTTTACTTTATTTTTTGAGACAGGGTCTTCCTATGTGAGGGTCTCAGAAGCCTTGACCTCACTATGTAGCCCAGGCTGGCCTTGAACTTGGGGCAGTGTTCCTGCCTCAGCCTCCCAAATGCTGAAATTATAGGCATGTGCCACTTCACCTAGCTGTTTGTAGATTTTATTTATTTTTTTTTCTTTTCATGATTTTAGAACTCTAGAACCTATGACTGAGCTAGCAGTGGAGGTTATTTACTTGTAGGTATCGACAAATTGATTGTGATCACTTTAGACAATGAACCAAAACTTCTTTGGGTAAGAGAAACAGAAGAAGCCATTCTGGCTAAATGCTTAACAGTCCATCTATAGCAATATCCTTTCTCCTGTGATATAACTTTCGTACAGTTATTCATGTATTCAGTGTATAATAATGAGAATCAGACTTACAGAACTAGTTAGCAAGTTTGTATTACAAAAGCTATTTTAATTAACAAAGTTTTATTTTGTTAATTATCTCTTTGAAATAGTGTGTTAATTAAAAAAGGAGAGGCTGGGGATTTAGCTCAAGCGGTAGGGCGCTTGCCTACCAAGCGCAAGGCCCTGAGTTTGATCCCCAGCACGCCCCCAAAAAGGAGAAACACAGTCCACTGCATGTAGGTTCTATACGAGCCCTGGAGACAGTGTGTGAAAAGGAGGGTGGCTCCGCAGTACAAATCGCTCTTACTCAGAAGTGAGCGACAGGGACAGAGGGCGGGCACCTGTGTAAAGCAGCAGAGTGGTGTGTTCAGGCTGCAGGCGCCGGGCGGTCCCTGCCATAATGGCTGCAGCCTGCTGCTCGGGTGTGCGAGCCGCCGCAGACACCTGTGTGATCAAATGAGTGCGGCTCTGTTCCAAGAAACTTCGTTTCCAGATGCAGACACTGAGTTGTACCTCATCGTCACGTGCCAGAGCACTGACTTCTCCCTGTGCAGTCAGACAGGTCCTGCCGCGGTTACCTCCCAGGGCACCATTCACGGACCCCTGGCCTGGAGCAGCTGCCCACCGAGGCAGCTTAGTTACACGCGGCTCTTGTGCGCATGAAGTGTGGCTTGTGCAAATGAGGAAGTCATTTCCTACTGCATTTAATTTTGGTTACACAGCCGCACGTAGCTGGTGGCGACAGAACCGAACGGGCCAGGGATGGACAGATACCGTGAGCCACAGGTATGTTTTCTTGCAGTCACAGTAAGTGTAAGTGTAAGAAACAAGTGGGATTTAATATTTTATTTAACTGAATCTATTAAAGTATTATTTAAATATGATTAAAATAATTATTAATGAAATATTTTTCGGTTTTTTGAGACAGGGTCTTGCTTTGTAGTTCAGGCTGGCTTTGCAGCACTCTTGGCAGTTCTCCTGCCTCAGCCTCCCTAGTGCTGTGATTACAGGTGTGCGCCACCACACCCAGCTATATTTCTGGTTTTTAATACTAAGAAGTTAGTGTATTTTACGTTTATAGCACATCTCAATTTGGATTCACCACCATTCTAGTGCTCAGTAGTCACTGGTGTCTAAGAACTACTGTAATGGACACGGTAGCTCAAGGGATAATTAGCAGTTGATAGGAAATGTATGGAATAGAAAAATGAGTTACAAGTAAGTCACTGGAAGGAAATAAAGACGTTAAAAGTCACTAAAAGGAAATACAGATATTCCTTGTTTAACAACCTACCTGTTTAACGACGACTACTTGGACTTTATAACTGAGACGTGCTGTTGGGACTTAAAACCCACCATTCGGAATTACGACCTGTACGTCTTGTTTATAGAGCCTCAGTGTCTTTTTTTGTACAGTACACCTTGTTTATATAGCCCTGTGTAAACTGCTGTATAAAAACTGTGTAATTTTTGTCAATTGTACAGTATTGTAGTTTTATGTTATACATTATAGGACTGAATGTAAGAGTTACGCAAATCAAAGCAAAGTCATCAAGCTGGAGTTCCGTTTGACCATTTCTTTGTTCTGAATATTGTAATGTTCATACTGTATCTGAATCCTCATTTAGTGACCAGTTAAGGATCTAGTTGCAGGTACCAACTCAGTTGTTAAACAAGGAATGTCTGTAACCAGAAAAGTGCAAGGTGTGGGGCAGTTTACAAAACAATTTACCTAGAGTTTAAGTGGAAAAGGTGATGTTATAGAAAGGAAAGAAGTAGGGGCAGTATTCTGGAGTAAGAGAGAACAAAGAGACACGACAAAATGCAGTGTATGAATCCTAATGAAAATGAATTTGGGAAAAAAACCCTAAAAAATTTTTTTAGCTCAATTGGGGAAATCCGTATATATACTGATACATGTATGTGTATTATATATACACATATGATACAAAAGCAAATGGTATATATTAGTGATTCCCAAATGTAATAGGCTGAATCACCACCACCTGAGTTCTGAACCTTAGTATTAGAACCAGAATTTTATTCTATTCACATGTTCATTCAGCACCACCTTGGCCAGGGCTCTGTGTTTTTCTTTTTCTTTTTTTTTTTTTTTTGGTACCGGGGATCGAACTCAGGGCCTTAGTGCTTGCAAGGCAAGCACTCTAACCACTGAGCTAAATCCCCAGCCTCAGAATTTTATTCTAAAAAAGCCTTTAATATTATTTTGATGTGTATCCAAGTTGATAAAAATGAAATCTATCCCTGACATTTTGGCCAATGGGCTAAGAAAGAATCGATTTCTTACTTGTTGGAGTAGGTGTCATACAATCCCACTTTGCCATCATCAGTCCCAAAAGCTAAGCATTGTTCCTTCTTTGGGTGCCAGCAGAGCTACAAGAAGAGTCCGAAGTAAGAACTTATGAGAAAAGGGAGCATACATTTAAGGGAATCCTTATGTTGACTTTAAATATTCAAACAGAAAAATCCGTTGCTCTTTATTTCTTCTAATTCTCATTGTTTAAAAGAGAAAAAGGTTTAAAGACAAGTTATTTGTAATTCACCATATAAAAAAACCCCATAATTTTCTTTTCTTTTTTTGGGTGCTAGGGATCAAACTCAGGGCCTTGCACTTGCTAGACAAGTGCTCTCTCACTGAGCTAAATCCCCAACCCCAACTCCATAATTTTCTATTTTCTGACATTTTTTGGAATAAGCTTAGATAGATACAACAGAAAAAAACAAATGAATTCAAACATTTCAGTGATGTGCATGGTACACTGGTAAACTGGGGATAAAAGAGTCCAGAACAATTTAGAAAACGTGATTCTATTAATAATTAAAATTTGGAAATTGTTAGTAATAGCTTCGGGATTATGCAAGTGGGGGTACTAGAGTAGTGGGTATGGTGGGAAAAAATGATTGTTTTCTCAAACTCAGTATTATTTGGTTTTCTTTTTAAATCACAAACATTTATTGCTTTTAGACTAAATAGCCACAATACAGGTAAAACAAATACTGAGAAAAACAAAAAGTTATACCTATTTTCTAATCTATATTTCATGTTTTGTTTAGTAATTTGCATTTTTATAAAATTGTCTTTCCACATCAAAAAAATCTACACTATCATTTTTAATAAATACCACTCCAGTATGTGGTCATATTGTACTTTAACAATATATCTTCTGTGAATACGTGTCAGGTTATTTCTAATTTCTTACCATTAGAAAACATGAACAAAGCCTTAATTTTAAATTCTGAATCTGGGGACAACAGATTTTGCTGGAGGCTCCTTCTACTTTTCTAGTTTCAAATTTCACTGAAAATACCCTTAAACAATGTTTGAGTTCCAACAGAGTTCACTTACATAAGCAGATAATTCCTAAAAAGAATCACTTATTTGAAAAAAAATCTTAAAGAACCAGCCTTACCGCTGTAACCTTGGACTTGACACCCTGCCAAAAATTTTTCACATCATAGTTGTTCTTTTTGGATGATGTATTCCACACGCGTATCATGCCATCCCCAACCCCAATGGCCAGACAGCCTGTGTCCTCTGGAGAGAAGGCAAGGCTGTATGCAAACCCGCCAAGGGAAGGCAGCGTCCAGCAGCACTCCAGCGTGGTCATGTCCCAACACTTTACCTGAAAAGATGAGGGTTAGGGCCTAAATGGAGAGGAAAAGAAGCAGAGAAATAGGAGAAAGATTCCCATATTTCAAATGGAGTAAGTAGGCTCAAAGAGTAGGTAAGGAAAAGGGATCTCTTAGACAAAAAAATCAGCCATAAATTATACATCTCAAAGGGATTTTGGAGTACACAAATGATAAATCAGAATCTAGGCTTCCCATTTCCGGGGGGGGTCAGTGGTCTTTGCACCCTATTAGAGCTCTTTCTACCTCATTAGTAAACTCTAAATAAAGATAAATGTGACCTCAACACAGGGAAAAACCAAAGAGCTGCTATCTAAAAAGAAAAGCACCTTGAACTCAGGGGAGGAGTGAAAAGTTTTAATCATTACTTGTTGAATACAAAAGTTTGAGAGAAGTCTTTTTTTTTTTTTTTTTTTTTGGTACTGGGAATTGAACGCAGGGCCTCATGCTTTCGAGGCAAACACTCTAACCACTGAGCTAAATCCCCAGCCCTGAGAGAAGTCTTATCAAATAAGCCTCACCTAATTGCAAAATGGGTCACAGGCTCTTAAATACAGCCAATTCATTCTTGGAGAGATTTTACCAAGGGTAGATGATTCTTTTGTGTAAATTACTGTCCAGGACAGTGATAGAGAACCTTCTAGAGACCAAGCGCCTAAACTGCAACCTAAAACCCACTTATTTATCGCAAAGTGCCAACACTGCAATTAAACTTAAGATACTAAAGTTTTACTTTAGGAAAAACAACATGTACATTAACATCTTTTGTTTCAAAACAAAAACAAATAACACATGTGCCATAGGTTCACCACCAGTGGAGGATAAGCCAAAGCACAATGAGCTCACACATCTTTTTGTGGACACATACCCTTTATCGAGTTTGCTTCAGCAAAAAAGCTTCTTGGTAAGTCCTCACATTTCCCCTGCCAGAGTGCTGAGGACGTATTTAGTGCTGATCACTAATGGTCTCTGAAGTGGAAAGTAGGGGTAGGGAGGAAGGACTGACAGCTTCAATGCATCCAACTGTGCAAAAGGCAAAGGAAAGCAAGGGGGTTCTTACATCTCTGTCCATTGAGGTGGACAGGAGCAGCTGCTTGTTGTCCTCAGTTTGCAAGGGACATAAATTAAACACGATTCTGGAATGATTCTGCCCTTCTGAAGTGCCAAAGAGGGTGTATTTCCGTCTCCAAGACTGCGTGAGATCCCACAGCAGCAGTTCACCTCTGCGAAGGAAGAAAACAAGTGCTTCTTGCTCACAATCAGTCCGAAACAAGGGAGTGCCGAGCCAGGGTCTGGGCCTTAGTTGTGAAATGATTTCTGTTAATCGTTCCTTGACAAAATACAAGTCAAATGGCTCCAGCAAGGGCAAAAAGAGAGGAAAAATCCTCTTCTGAGCTTTAGAGATCTGCTGACAGGGAGCAGTGATGTGCCACACACATCATATTGGGAAGTGAGTCTGCCAGTGGGAACAATTTCCCAGAATCTAACAATACCTGGGTGACTACTCTGTCTTCTGACCTTGACATTCCCACAGACTGGCAAAATTTACAACACCCCGATTTGTGTCCATTTCCAACTGCTGGTTTTGCTTCTATCCCGTGTTATCTCCCCCAGAATGTTAAGCTGCCGGTACCTATTGCTCCTTGTTATAAAAGCTGAAGTCCATGCATCCCTCAGCAGCTGTGTTTTCTGATTTGCACATCTGTTTTTTGCCCACATTCAACTGTTTTGACTTTTGTCTACAGGGAGGGCAATCAAGTAGCTATGGAAGAGGGGGGTGAGAAGGATACTGTATTCCATACCTTTGTTCTTCTTGAAACATTAATGTTCTAGACTGTCTTTTAAACAGATTTGTCCAACAGCTTTAATAATAAATGCCACCATCATTTGCATGGCTTCAGTTTGCACGTAGTATCTCTTTTTAGGGGTGGCAGTGAGTAGCAGGATCATATTAACATTTTGGGGGTATTTGTATATGCTTTACAGTATTCATTTAAAAGCAGGGAATTTGCTTATTAAATTTGCTTATTATTGTCAACAACTAGGAGCAAGCTGTTATATTTTAAAGTACACATGTGGCCTTTTTGTCTATGTGTGTGCTGGGAATGAAACCCGGGGTCTTGCACATTCCGGGCAAGTGCTTTAGCACCCAGTCACATCCCCAGCTCTGTATTTGGTTTTTGTCTTTTCCTGGCATAGAGCTCCTAAAATTCTTGGACTCTCCAGAGTCCCAAGCATCATTTTCTATATTAACAAGCTGAGTGAAGGTTGGTAGCCTCTAGGCAGCTTCAAACTGGGATGTGGTCATCAGAAAGATGAAGGCAGATTTAGAGGATTAGGACTACTGGCCCTACCAACCTCCACACAGAAGCAGGAGGGGATGAAGTTAAACTGGTCACCAGTGGCCAAGGATTTGATCAACCATGCATATGTAATGAGGTGGCCATAAAAACTCAGAAGACAGGCTCTGAGAGCTCCCGGATAGCCGAATAGCTGGACACTGGAAGGTCCCGAGGGAAGGGAGGCCCCAGAGGGCAGAGAAGCTCTGTGCCTTACCCCCATACCTCACCCTGTATGTCTCTCCATGTGTGTCCTTTAGGATCCTTATAAGCAACTGGGAAATGCATGATCTCCCTGAGTTCTGTGAGCTGCTTGTGCAAACAGAATGAACCTAAGAAGACAGTTGTGGGAACCCTGAATCACAGTGTGCTGGCAAGAGGCACAGGTAAGACAAGCTGGGGAAGTGTGTGTGCATGTTTGCGTTGTGGGGAGTGCTGGGCAGCAAGCCCTTAAACTGAGGGATCTGACACTTTCTTCAGGGAATTACAAGATACACAGCTCCTATCTGTTGCAGAATTAATCGCTTGCTGTGGGGAGAATCCTCATACCATGTGGGGTCACACAAGTCTTCTGCATGATTGTGGTATGAGAACAGAGGAACGGTGTTCTTTCCTATGGAAAGCGCTCAATAAACTTTGTTTATTCTTTTTTTTTTTTTTTTTGTGCTGGGGATCGAACTCAGGGCCTTGTGCTTGCAAGGCAAGCACTCTAACCGCTGAGCTAAATCCCCAGCCCAAGATTTTTTTTTCTTTTTTCTTTTTTTTTGAAATTTTGTTTATTGAATGGCCATAACCATTCTAATCAGAAACAGAAAATATTACCACTTCCTCTTTTACACACTGAAGCTGTACAGAATAAGAAACTGAAGCTTGGCACCGTAAAGGGTCTTGCTCATGAACACGAACCAGGTAAGCATCAGATTCCTTTGGGTCTGACTTAACCCCCAGGCTAGAGTCTTGATCTTCTTTTGACTCTGTTAGTAGACAACACAAGTCTCACAATATTTCCCTTTTAGATGGCCTGTGGTAGCACAAGCCTGCGCCATGACATTCGCCATCTTCTGTGTCTACAGTGAGAGGCGGAGGAATCACTGAGGCCAACGAGGAGACAAAATGTATCAGAGAAAGCATGATTGTAAAAGACTTACCCAAAACAACTGGACACCAGCTGTGTTGGCTGATTCTTGGGCCAGGAGAGTGTCAACCAAAGGCGCTCTTTAACTGTTGGGTCCACACCCCCTCCTCTCCTCTTCAGAAAGGGGATTTTCAAAACCATCACTCCTGCACGTAGGGAACGAGAGTGAGCACTCAGGAGAGTGAAGCTACCAGCAGTCCACAACACATGGTCTGTGATTTAAGTCTGTTAGTGTGCTTACTCTGACTAAATACCTCGTTTTTTTCATGGAAACATTATTATAAATAGTGGTTAATCCCAGTCTAGATACATTAAGGTCAAAGAAGCTTTTGTGCTTTGTTTTGGCAACCCAAACGCGTGAAGAGTATTTTTTTGTTTGGGGAAGACTTCCCCGTTAGAATTGAGAACCTAAGGAGGTAACAAAACCCAAGACTTTCCAAAGTCAGAAAGACAGAAACTGGAGTTCCTTCTCCTTGCTGGGCATAAATCCACCAAGGGGAAAATATGGTAGTGAACATGCTGTAGCAGGGGAGTACTCCACCAGTACTATACCAGTGGTTCCTAATCTACATTCTATATTGGAATCACAAGTACAGTTTTAAAAAATACACATGCCAGTGTCCAGCTCCTGCAGATTCTGATTCAGTAGATATGAAGTAGGGTCCAGGAGCCTCTATATTCAGAAACTTTTTTGCTGATTCTGCTGTACAGAACTAAAGGCCACTGTATTTGACACCTCTGAGTTTATAGGTTATCACTGCGGAGGAATTCTCAGCTCGGGAGCCCCATGTAGAGTTTTAGCTTAATTTGGTAAGGTGTAAAGATGCCGACATATACTTCTATACTGGATATATATTATTCACTCTGCACCTCTTCCATCCCTCTGACCCAGGCCTGGCCAAGTTCCCATACTCCTGTTCTTACACTAAGCATCTTGCTCTCCATACCAAACAGCAACCCTTGTGCAAGGCAGAGATATCTGCCTTCTCCTGAAATGCAGCAGAAAACACAAAACTGTATGTTCAAAGCATAGAGTTCTGGCCCAGGCTAAACTGGGGCAGCAGAGTGTGGGACAGGAGAGTAAACAACAGATTTCTAAGAGATGATAAGTGCTCAGAACAGTAAGATGGAACAAAAAAGCAGCCATTCTACCAGATCAGTATAGGTTACATCACAAGAGACATCACACGCCAACCTGACCTCGGCCTCTGGAGCAGCTCCAGATTCGAATGGTCTGATCTTTGCTTCCAGTGGCTAAGTAGCAGCCTTTTGCTTCTGGAGTCTGTGCTATAACTTTCCCATTGGGAATTTCAGGTTCTTCTAGGAGAGAGATGGTAATCTCATTTCAAATTTGCATTAAATGTGCACATATGATACTTTTAAAAAATCAGCTCACGAGGGTCCCCAAAACAGTTATTTCTTTCACAGGTCTACTGTGAAACCTAGTTTTAAAATACAATTCAGACACTTTAACTCTATCCACTTTGTTCTTGAGGTCTGTAGAGCACTAAACTCTCCTTTTAATCACCTGTACCTAAATTTTCTTCTTGATTTATGGATAAACAGTCTTCACCAGGCAGGGGACACCAGGCTATGGAGTGGATTTCATCATCGTGACCTCGAAGCCTGTGAATAACTTCTCCTTTCTTACTGATGTCAATTATAACCACTATGCCATCCTTGTAGCTGAAAAAACAAGAATTAGAAATATTAGTGAAAAATCAAGACAGTTTCTCTAATAAATATTTTGGACTCTGAGGAGTCATCACCACAGACTCCTAAAAATTAGGTGCCCTTGGGGCAAGGGAGAAAGGGAGAGGACAAGAAACATTTTTGTTTTGTCTTTTTTTCTTCCTTTTTGAGACAAAGTCTAACAAGGCCAGTTCAGGCTGGCCTTGAACTTGCAGTGATCCTCCTGCCTCAGCCTGAGTGCTGGAATTATAGGTGTACGCCACCATGCAGAGCCATCCTTTGAAATGCTCATTTCACGCTTTTGATTATTAAAACTCTCCTCCATGATCAGACTCTTGGGACTAACACTGTACATATTTGCTGGCACAGAACTCTAACAGTAAACTTGCTTTTATAGTGAGAGAATTTACAGAACAGTTCTTACAGGAGTACAGACTCCTCTAATTAGAGATGAATTCTGTCCTAACGCATGGAAAAGTTTTCTTTTTTTTTTTTGTGGGGGTTGCTGGGGATCGAACTCAGGGCCTTGTGCTTCCTAGGCAAGCACTCTACCACTTGAGCTAAATCCCTGCCCCCGAAAAGTTTTCTTTTTACAACTGATGAACTTTTCTAATTACAAACTTAACAAAGCCACAGTACCCTATATTCTATACTTGTATATTCCACAGCTGACATTTTATGCATTCAAAAGAAACTGAGATTCTGATAGGTTTTGTTATGGTCTGTGTCTAGATGTCCCCCCAAAGCCCCATGTGATCTAGAGTGTTATGCTGGGATCAAGAATGTGATACTAGGATTAAGGGTGGAATTGCTACCCTCCCTAAAACAGGTAGCTTGGATAAGATATAAGGGACAGAAAGACACTTGTCTACCTCTCCTTGCTTCCCCCTTGCCTACACTGCTGCCTTCTGCCTATCCGCCATGCCACCCTGCTGTGGATCCAGCCTATTGTGCACTGAAACCTCTACAAACTGTGAGCCAAATAAACCTCTCTTCCCTTAACTCTGGGTGTTGGTTATTTTGTCTCAGCTTTTATATAAAAAATGAATTATTTCAGACACATGAATATCTACTACTCATCTTAAGAAAAACAGAATCCGATTTTTTTTTTGGCGGGGGGTACTAGGAATCGAACTCATGACCTTGTGCTTGCAAGGCAGACATTCTGACCACTGAGCTAAATCCCCAGCCCCAGAAAAACAGAATCCAAATAGCTGAAGAGCTCTCTATACCCACCTTGTCTTCTCTTTTCCAGAGATAAATCACTAGTTCTAAATTTTTTATTAAATAGGACGCAGAATATTTTTGTAAATTTAGAAATCTCATATAAATGGTATTATGTAGTTTATTTTTCTTCAGATTGCTTTTTTCATTTATTCTGTTTGGTCAGCCATGCTAACACATGTAATACTAGCTCCCGTTCATTTACATACTGGATTAGTACTGTACTGTACAGATATTACAGTTTAATCATCATTTTCCTTCTGAAGGGCTTCCAATTATTGCTATTACACAAACAAAAAGGTTGCTATTAACATTCTTGTACATATATAGGACAATTTCAGATCTGATGTCTTGTGATAGATTGCCAGCATGTAAGATATGTGCATATATGTTTTTTTTAGAAAGTGCAAAATTGTTATCCACAGTACTTGTAACTATTTATATTCCCTACAAATTATACAGTTCTACAGGGAAAACCACCATTACAGATAAAAAGGAAATGAACCAACCGAAAGAACTCTAGAAATAACAGTACACCAGTCTGAGGACCTGGACTTTGAAAATCACAAAGGTATGAAACCTACTTGTCATGAGATCAGACTATTTTGAAGGTTGAGTAAGCTTTCTGGAAATAAAGCTGTTCACTGTTTAGATCCTCTAAAAACAAATTCTTAGGGTCTGTGTGGTTCTCCCTACCCGAAGACTCTTCACTATCTGAATTCCTGCTCTTCTTTCCAATTGATTCAAGGTTTCAGACTCCTGAGCACTGCCCCTCCTGCTCACCCTCCAGTAGAGCAGTGCAGTCCCGCCTCACGAGACCACTGATCCACAGACCTCTTGTATTTTCCTTATCACTCACTACATGCGTCTTCCCACCCTTTCCCTCAGTACCTTGCATTTAATATTCGCATCACCCTACACACCTCCTCTGGCTTCATGCATACTTCTACAACAAATTTCACGCAAAGTTTGTCTCCAAGTGTGTCTCTACCAACTTACACTCCCCAACCACACACTGGTGTCTTGAATCCAACTCCAGTCAGACTTTCTTCTTTAATACTTTAGTAAAATGGCCGATGCCAAGTCTTCAAACTGGACAGAACAAACACCTTTGGGTGAGAAGTGCATGGAATGGCGAGGGAAAGGCAGCTCATGTGAAACAGCCCTGATGATAAATAAGACAGATCCCACTGCCATATCACCTTCCTAATCTGGAAGGAGGGGTCAGCGCCAGCGACAGGGCGGTCATTTCACACCCCAGAAGCTCCTGTTATATCTAAGAACAATATATAATATATGAAAAATGTGAAAGAAAGAACATTTCCAACATTTGAAGGCTGGCTGGAGAAATCAGATATGAAGGTTGAGGAACGTATAGTCTCCTGGAAAGGAAAGAAACAAAAACGAGAGAGTGGAAGAGACAGAAGAAGCTGGAGGTCATGGGCATAAGTGATGCTTATGGCTCAGGGGTTAATGTTTGGAGAAAGGTTCCTTGGAGGAATAAAGGCACAGGAGAAGGTAACACGAAGGAAAAATATGAGCATAAACAAGACAGACCATCAATCCAGATGGCGTAGTATTTACCCAATGGCCACTAAGTCTTCATGATGAGGTGAACAAGTAAGACAGAAAACTGTCCTGGGTTCTATGAAGAGGCGCTGGCTGTCATTTCTGTTAATCCAATAGCAGAAAACCACTCCCTTTTCATCTCCAGATACTATTAAGTCCTTTACTTGAGGAGACCAATGTAATGCTGATATCGTATGCTGCAAAACAAAATGAAAATATGCATTTGTTTCTCATTTGTCAGTGCTGGATTTTTACTTAATTTTTAACCTGAATCTCAAACCAGCATAATGCAAGGCACATCACAGCTACTTAATAAATACTTGTTGCTACTATTATGTTGTAATACCATATTAACTAAATGATGGGAAAATGCAGACTAGGGAGGACTAAAGAATCAGTGAAATTTTTCTTTCCTTAAATAGATCAACGTAAAGTTCTTAACTGAATCTTTTTCTTTCCTTTGTTCTCTCAAAAGGCAAGTATATCAAGTAATGGTCTGTTTTAGAAATGGGTGTCAGTTTCTTATTTACAGTTTATATCAGGAATCTAGTTTATGTGAGTAACCAGCTATTAAATATTAGACTTTGCAGGCCATGCGGTCTTTGTGTAACTCCTCAGCTTTGCTGTGTGGTATGAAAACAGCCACAGACAAGACTTCACTGAGGCTGTAGTCTAGTGGCTATCTGCAAAAAAAGGTGGCATAACAGTTTGCTAACTTCTAGTTTATAAACAAAATATACATTTCCTTTTGAACGAAGTTTGAAGACACTTTACAATGATAAAGTTTTGCATGTAATTTATGGATACATAAAAGTTACCTTGCACAACTGAGCTGGCCAAACTGTATTGTAAGTACTATACGGATATATAAAAATGTTCTGAGAAATCAGTAAGCCACAGTACCTGATGGAATGCATGATCCGTCAGAACTGTTTTGGTGTCTACATCCCATATTTTCACAGTCCCGTCATCGGAGCTGGTGGCACACAGATTGTACTGACCAGGGTGATGAGAAAACGTGAAGCCAGAGACTCTTTCGGTGTGTCCCACCAACTCTCCTACGACTTTAAGTGAAACCAGACTTCAGGTTAATTAAAATGCTATCCAAGATTCCAGGCAGAATCGTACTGTTATCAACTGATGAGTGAGCAGATGCTTTGGAGTCACTTAATCTACACATCTAACTAGAGATCCCAGATGCTGGTACTGGCTCTGCCACATTAATTCAGACAATTCATTTTTTCTCTCTGAACCTCAGTAACCTCAGCTGTAAAATAATGTTGATGTCACTCACTGTGCTTAATTCATAAGTTGAGCAGCAGCTCAAATGAAGAATGTGAAAGCCATTTTTACTTAGATCGGGCCACAGGTCGTCTGGAATGGAACGTCTCGTACGTCACATCCCGAGACATAATCAAAGCCTGGTCTGTCTGGGCAACCCGGACATCTCACAGAAACGAGTGTCACTTATCTGTAGGGTTCGAGGGCCTGCAGCTCTGGACAACCTCAACTGCAGAGGTTCCCCGGAGGCTAGCGAGCCCTTGGGCAGGGGAGGGAAGCCACACGTCTCAAACCCCGGGTGTAGCCAGGACCGGCTTTCCAGCAAGCCCGCGGAGCCACGTGCGGGCGACAGGAGGCGGGACCGGTGCGCACAGCGCGGGGCGGCTCGTGCTGGGGGACTCATCGCGATTCAGCTCGGTGACTGGGCAGACCCTGCTCCCCGTTCGGGAACTATCTACAGAAGAAGAGGCGGCTGCAGATGATCAGTTGGCGCCCTTCGGGAGAACAAGGGTCGGGCCCAGACGTGGGGAGTTACCTCGAAACGGGGGCGTCCCGGGGATCGCGCCCGCGCCCGGGCCCACGCGGATCAGAAACACAGACGTCCGCGCCGCGAAGCCGAAGAGGCCTCCCGGCACCGCATCGCTGCAGCGGGTGCAATACCAGTTGGGGGAAGGCGGCAGCGTTTGCGGCTCCGGGCCCATGATCTCCGACTCTGAAGGGAGGAGCCGCCAGAGCGGATCCTGCACAGCCCCACGCCGAAGCCGGGAAGGGGGCGGGGCGGGATAGGGCCACGCCCCCAGGCCCGCCGCTACGGCGCGCGCCGAGGCCCATCCGGCACCGCGGCCTCCTTTCGAGCGGCGTCGGGCCGTACACGCTGAGATCTGACTGCCAGCCTCGCCGGGGCAGAAGGTCCGCCTCACCCTAGCGGAGGAGCTGGTGCTGCTAGGCCAGCCCCGAGGTCAGGCATTCTCACTTCCCACAGCAAGGCATGCAGTTAAGGGGCCGTCTCTCCAATTCTGCCGGTTTGTTCTTTGGACCTGTTCGGCCCCTGTCCCCTATTTTTGAACGCCGTGTGCCAGAGCGCTTTGTTAGTTTTGCAGGTGCTTTAAAGGTGTCTAAGAAAGCCAGGTAACCAAAGATAAAAGGGCGGGCCAGATGGGGAAGGAAGAGTTTCTGCAACTGGGTGGGAATTTGAAATCTGGGTTCTTGATGTTCAAAGATAACAGAGAAACCGGAGGCAGAAACAAGAACGGAAGTCTTCTTAACTCAAACACGCTAAAGTGCTCAGATTCTGGTCTATTCCTGTACTGCTTGTTTGAATTCGCCTCTGGCACTTCCCCTTGTGCAGCAAAGTGAAACCTGACGTACCTTTCCTTCATAGGGAGAGGTCAAAACCTAATTTTGGAGGCACCTAGGGTACTAACTTTGGAAGCACCCAGCCCTATGCTGATCACCAGTTTTGCTAGTAGTTATTTGAAACTAATCTATCCTAAATGTTTCTGATTTGGAGTTATTTTTTGCCACGTTGGATTGCTAGGAGGAATCAATGAGATTTGATGAAATGTCTGTTGGGGATATGTAGGTAGTCATTACTGACAAGAAAGCTCAGCGCCCCCCCCCCCCCACAATTGGGGAATTTGTTCTCCTACTCCTGTCAGACCATTTGGGAAGTGTGGCCCACGTTTTTCTAGAATTCCCGGGAAACACTAGTTTCCCGTCCTTGCTTAAGTCATTCATTTTCCGCTTTCGCAGTTTCTAGGACAACGCTTTCAAATTTCCGGATAAGGGAAACTTGGGATATTGCGCATGCGTATTGTCCTACGGCAATTGAACGCGGAGGCTTCCGTAGAGGGCGGGAAGGAAGATGGCGGCGGCCACATTGAGAGATTTGGGTAAGGATTTCTTAAAGGTTGAAGGGCAAAAGAAGGGAGTTAAGACGAAAGTCTGAGCCGATCACTTGAATTAATGTTGCAGGTACATTATGGATACACAATCTGAGGAGCCAGGGGAAGCTCGCCTTGGGGTAAGTCTTCCCTTGCAGTTTTAGAAGAGACCAAAGGCCGGGGCCCTAGTCTGTCACTGAGCGCTTATGCATTAATTAGTGTTTCAGGCTCTCGGGCAACAGGGACAGCTGCAGTCTCTGCTTTGACTCACTGAATTTGCAGTATCACATTGCAGAGCCCTGGGGGGATCAGGATTTCTTACTGCTCAAGGGTTGTGAATATGCTCTTTCTGAATCTGATTGGATTCTTCCACCTATATATGGGAGAGACCACCTTTTCTGGTTACCTCCTTGGTTGCTTGCTTACGTGGGCAGGGACTGTGTTGTAGACGATCGTGGTTTACATCCCGCTTGACGTTGTGTTGAACTCTTAATATGCACTATCTTTTCTCATCCTGTGTACATACCAGGTACGCTGCCCATTTTTCAGAGACGTCCTCTAACATAACATTTGTTCAAGGCTACTCAGTTGTAGGAAGTTTTGAAGTCTTTTACTCGGCTTAGCATTCTGTGATCTCGGGACGGTTAGTTGAGTTTGGGCTAGCAAGAAGTCTGTCCTTTTTTAAATTTTTTTTTTATTTTTTCCTTCTTCTGCAGTACAGTATTTGATATTTGGAAATTGATACTGTGGTTGTATATTTTATGATTTGTGTATTTGTTAGCATTTATTTTTGGTTTAGTTTGTAGACTTTAAGTGGATAAGTTGAGTATGAATTTCGCTGTGATTTTTGGGAAAGTTACTTGCCCTCTTTCTGAGCTTCATTTATCTCTTATGTGATGTGAAAGTAATATTAGTACCTGTTTCATAGATTTTTAAAGAGATAAAGGATATGTTTATGAAGTGTGTAGCACAGTCCATGGCATGTCATAATCCCTAAGTTCTAGTTGCTACTCAAGTTTTTATATTCGTGAATTACTAGTGTTTTTTGTCATTATAAATTATCGAGTTCTTTTTGTGTTTAGCTCAGTCCTAGGTTCATGAACCTGAAGGGATGAAGTAGTAGGCTAAAGAGGAAAGTAGGAAGCATTGCTCTTAGGGTTTGTCTACATTTTGCATTCTTAAATTATCTTCTGTCACTCCACCCCCAACCATACAGATTTATTTACTTTTTCTGAATATGCTGTGCGTTTAGTCTTGGCTTTTTCTTGCTGAGATTCTAACTTGTTTGTACCAGCCATCCTGCTTGTTATTCAAACCCCTGTTTGGATAGTTCCCTTGTAGAAAGTTTGCTCGGATCTTTCTAAAATGGAAAGAAATTAATTTCTCCTGTGGCTTTGCCTGTGTAACTTGTACAGTGGCTTCATACAAAGGTGTCTGTGCCTTTCACTAGCTTGTGTGTTCTGGAGAAGTAGGGTCGGTTCTTGTTTCTGTTTAGAGAACAGTGGGCAAGAAGAAAATGAATTGAAACAAGTTAGTTACTTTTCTCTGCAGTCAAGTCACTTCTGAAAGGATCCACATTATCTCTGATTTTCATTCATCTATGTTTTTTCTGTTGTTTGCCACCATAAGCAAGATTGCACAAACACATTGATTTTCTCTGTCTCAAAACTTCTTTCTCTGGTGAAGACATATGTGATCGCCTTTAAGGAAGGACCAGATTGTCCAAGATAAGCGCCTTCCTCTCAAGATACCTGTTTCATTTTGCCGTTCACAAATTCTTGGCCTAAAAATTGGGGTCACCATTCAGCCCACCACATTCTCTTTCAAAAGAGGTTCTGTAGATCATCCTCAGACCTTCATTCCACAAAGATACCCTGTAAATGACAGTTTTCCTTTTGGTAGTCCTTCAGCCCAGGATGCTCCTTACCTGGTGTTTGTCAAAGCCTGTGGTTTGCTCAGCGCTCAGCTCAAGTCCCATCTCCTTAAAATTATCCTGAGTACCTCAGTCCATGTGTTGTTCCTTCAGACATCTTTGTGCCTATTGCACTTTTATAGTTCTCTCTGTGTTTACCTAACTGAATTTTCTTTTTTTGGTTTTTTCTTTTTGGGTGCTGGAGATCGAACTGGGGGCCTTGCACTTGCTAGGCAAGCACTCTACCACTTCAGCTAAGTTCCCAAGCCATGGATTTTCTCTTTTTAATATTTTTTTTAGCACATGTTTACAGGATATAATGATTACATTCTTGGTGGGGAGTTGATACATGTACATAACGCATACACTTTTTATGTCTCCTTCCCCTCTTCTCCCTCTTCCCTCCGTCCATCTCTTGGCTCCATTCCCTTTTGCAAAAGATCTATCTCCCTGTTTCCTGTCACCTTCTATTTTGCTTTTATTTTGGGTTTCTCATATAAGAGAAATCATGCAGTATTTAAGCTTGCGTATCTCATTTATATCACGTGACGTTATGGTCTCAGGTGCGTCCATTTTCCTAAGGTGACTCAAGTTTATCCTTTATGACAGAGTAGTACTCCATTGTGTATAAATGGCACATTTTCTTTATCCAGTGATGTGTAGATGGACATATAGGCCTACATGTCCATCAACAGAGAATGAATTTTTGATGTGTGCAACTCAAAGTTTCTATCCTTAGACAAGAGAGAAAATCTTGAGACAGGGATGATGGTGGCAGAAGAGATTGGAAAAGACGGACTCAGGTTTTATATTCCTCTCAAGTAACTCAATAAAGTGAGAATTTATTCTTAAAAATATATGGAACATTTTTTGAATTTTCCTATTACCCTTGTGCAGGGGCCATGCTAATCTTTGTATCATTCCAATTTTATGTATGCTGCCAAAGTGAGCACCTAACTGAATTTTAAGTCACTTGAACATTGGAAATATGTTTTATATATCTTTGCATCCCTATCACCTAGAATAGTACTTGTAGTAGCATAAGAAATACATACACACATACACACATATGTGGAGATATCTATCTATCTGGGAGGGAGCGAGAGAAAAAGAGAGAGAAAAGGAGGGGAGTCATTCCTTGTTTTGGGGCACAAAATTAAAATTTTTGGGATTTCCTCAGTGATAATGTATGTAAGCTGAGTGTTGTTATGAGTTCTGTGTGCCATGCTAGTGTATTATTAAACTGAGGGTGGTCATAGAAGCCCCCAAATTAGCCACATGGACAGACATGTGGGTAGCTTGGGCAGCCCTTTTGCTGCTGGAATCTGAAGTTGGGGCAGTCCTGTGGAACAAAGCCCTTTAACTTGTGGAGTCTGATTCTGACTCGAGGAGGAGTTGAGTTCAGTTGTTAGACAACCAGCGGGCGTTGGAGAATTGGTTATTTGTGTGGAGAATCTCCATACAATTTGGTGTCAGAGCGAAAGACATCATAGCCCCCTATCCTTCCTAGCTGATTAGTAAGCATAAATTGATAAAATGGAAGTCAACCTGACAGATTCAAGTTGTAATCTGAAAGGTTGCCAGGAGTGGAGATTCCTGTTTTTCCATTCCATTTGCAAAGCAAGCATGGGTACAGATTTCTAGCTTTATGTAATAGCATAGCTTGTGCTGATTATCCAGATTGTTCGTACTTCTAGAACTGTTCTTTAGGACCCAGTGAAGCCTTTAGAAGTTGTGCACACCCTTGCAATAAGTTACATTGTGGCCGTTACTCTGAATAATACAGCTGTGATCTGAAATGGTTAATGCCTTTTTACAAATGATTGTTGACACAAAGCATTCAGTAGTTTCTCTGAGGGAAAACTTAGGGTCTTTGAAATGGAAATTGATCAAGAATATGTGTACACACTGATTTGTTCTCAGATTATTTTTTTAATATTGTTTTGTTCCAAATTATGATTCTTTCTTGGTATTTGATGTGGTTTTTTTTGGATGCCTTCATGTTTAAAAACTTTTAAAATCAACGTTAAAAACAGGAAGTTTTCCAGTAAAAATCTAGGTTTTTATATTTTTCCATATGTTGCAAAGAATAGCAGCAACTTTCTAGAGCTGGAGAGTGTGCCACCCTTTAGCTGGGGTGTATATGCTTTGATTTTCCTCGCTTTTTTCACCACTTGTAAATTTTTTTTTTTTTTGGAACCACTTGTAAAATTTTTGCATAGTTATTTATACCCAGCCTTCTTAATGTTATTCGCTCTCTCTGTATTTTTTCGTTTATTCTACAAATATGTATTAGTGCCTGCTGTGTGCCAGGAACTATTTTAGCAGTGGAGATTTTACAGTGAACAAAGACACAGTGACTCCTGTCTCACTGAGCATGCAGTATGATGAGGAGCAAATCATACTAGGATAAGTGAAATATAGGACATATTAGTGCCTTTTGTGTGGAAGGATGTGAAGGCAGAGATGGGGAGAGTGTAGAGGGACAAGAGCCTGCAGTTTTGGCTAGAGGAGGCCTCAGTAAGAAAATAACATTTGAATAAACATCTGAAGGAAGTGAGGGAGCAGTCAGTGTCATCTGAACAATCAGTATTCTAGACAGGTGGGACAGGGAGTGGGACAGTGCCGAGGACCTGATGCGGTCAACAATAGAGGGGAAGAGAGAGTAGGAGATCACGGCGAACTGTAGGGTCATTGTGAGTGGCTTTTATCCTGGTGAGAAACCATGGAGTATAGCAGTATGTGATCTGACTTAGGTAATGCTGGTCCTCTTTGCCTGCCTGTTGAGAATAGACTGGGGCTACCTAGCAAGGAGAGAAGCAGAGATCTTTGGACATTTCAGGTAGAGAGTGTAGTTTTTGGCATTATGTGGCTGTGCTGGTGGGTGAATGGTTGGATTCTGGCAGTATGGTAATGACAGGTGACAGGACTGGCTAGTGGATTGGATGTGAGGTGTGACTGGAAGGATGGAGTTACTGTCTACTGAGATGGAAACAATTCCCTGTGAGCAGGCTTTGGGGAGATAATCAGGAGCTCAGTGTAGCACTTATTAACATCCCAGTGGACATGTGAGTAGGCAGTTGGGTATGGAAGTTTGGAGTTGGGGAAGGGATGTAAATTTGGCAGTAATCAGTGTATAAATAGTAAAGCTATGAGACTGTTTAATTAACTGTGGGAATGAGTATGGTTAAGAAGCAGAACCTAAGAACTGATTCCTGCTTGAGGTGGCCAACATTTACAGATCAAGAAGATGAGGAAATAACAAAGGAGACCGGAGGGATGTGGCCAGAGAGGTAGGAGAACATCCAGTGTCCTGCAACTCGGTAAAGAAAATGTTTCTGGGAAGGTGACTTAGACCACTTTTAGGTGAGGATGGGGAATTGAGTGTGGAATTTTGCAACACAGGTACCATCAGTAACCTTGACGAAGTAGTCCTGATTGGCCTTTACCTTTCTGGTCTGTCCTGGGTGGGGAAGTAAATTGCCCAGGGAAATACAGTAGAATTGCTGCGCAGCCTTAAGGGCCACTTGGTTTTTGAATATGATTGTAAAATGTACAATTTAGCCATTTGCATTATCTATCCCTGGTATACATTTTGAGAAAATCTGACTTGTTACTCATTCACGTGTGTATTATATGATAACAGGGACCTTTCAGAATAGACTTGTCTACACCTCCCCCGCAAAAATCCAAAGTACTGTTTTGTTGTTTTTCTGTTACTATAGCTAATGGTGACTCAGCTGGGTCAAAGTGGGGGTAAATTTGTGCTCCCCTCCTCATTGTACAATGTCTGGGAGGTTTCTGACTGTCACAGTTCAGACAGGGGCTACTACTGGCATCTAGTGGGTTAGATAGATGTTAAACGACCTACATTGCACAGGACAGCCCCCTCCTCCCGACAAAGAATTATCTGCTGCGGATATCATCGGTGCTGGTGGTGAGAAACTTTGAGCATATTATAGCTCAAAGTTGCTGGAATTTCATTCTTTTGTTTGTTTCATTCTCTTGTTTCCTTGTTTGTCCTTGACTTTCCCAAAGTAAAATTATATTGAGTTATGAGAATATACATACCACTTCAGCCTGTTTTTAATTTTAATTGAGGCAACAGGGAGGCAGTGCTTTTGTTCAGTCTCAAGTGTAGGATTCACTAGTGTTCTCAGAAGTAAATTTAGAACAAAGAACTTTTTACTTTGATGAATAGAAGAGCACAATATTCTCAAGATGGAGCCTGAGGCCTGTCTTATCTTCACCTGGGACTTGCGTATACCTTGTACAAAATTTCAAAATGAACTTAAGCTTTAAGTAGGAGGTATGAGTTCTCCTCAATTTACAAAATTGAGGAGAAATTTAGAAAATTTAGAAAATCCGTAGATACTCTGTGTCATCTGAACTAACTCTTAATCCTAACGTTTGGCTTATATGTGTCTGCTACTTTCCATTGTCTGATGACTCTGGGCAGAATTTTAAAAATGATACTTAAAACTTTTCCTTTTTAAGTATTGGCAGGTACAAAACACCTGAGTAAGAGGAATAAGGAAACCCTTTACGTGTGAGCCTTGAGCGTTTAGCCTGACCGTGGGCACCTGTGTGTGCATGTTGTATTGCAGGCACTCTGGTCGGGGTGGGGAGTGTAGCTCAGTATGAAGGCCCTGAGTTCAATCCCCAGTACTACTACACACAAAACAAATCTTCACGTATGTTGACTCTTTATGATACTAAGAATAAACTAGAGCTATACTTAATACTTGAAGTTTTGTTGGAAAACAATCCTAACAGTAGCCTGTGTTATCATTTCTTAATTCTTCCAACTTCTTTTTCTTGGATTTGTTTTTTTTTTTTCCTAGTGAGTTTTCACAGCTTCTCTCACATAAAACGTCTCCTAAAGCTTCAATCTTAAATTAGATTTTATTTTTGCTGTTAAGGTTGCTTCGTTTTACATGCTTTAATTTGGTGTTATTAGAAAAGGTGGCCAGGAGACCACACATAGGAGCTTTTGATTTAGTATGCAATACTTGTAAATTAACTATCCTTTTTGGAATAATACTAATTTAGTATTTGCTTTATAATTCAATTTATAAACATTGAGCCTCGAAAGTGTTGTAAGTATTCAGAAAGCTTTGTCATTATTAATTCATGACACTTACTTTGTTAAGCATTGTATTTAATTCACCAACTGGACACTGAATTTTTTCTGTTTTTTGGTAGCAGCTTAAGAATGTACCCACGAAGTGCTGAGCCATATCCCCAGCCCTTTTTGTTGTTTCGAGACAGGCTCTTGCTGAGTCGCCTGGGCTGGCCTCAAATTTGGAGTCTCGTTAGCCTCCCGAGTAGCTAGCTGGCTTGTGTGAAAGACTGGAGGAGTGCAAGGCACTGTGCTACATGGGGTAGGTTATTAAGGGGTGGAGCTTACCCTAAAGAAATCTTTCTGATTTGTTAATATAGTAGTAGTGTCACTGAAGAAGAATTGAAATCAAAGCTAAGGGGTTTTTGTTTCTGTCGTGCTGTCAAGGATGAGGTGAAAGATAAAGTTAGGACACATTTTAGCAACGGTGTACTCCAAATCCTCTTTTTATGGACAAACCAGGCCCAAAGAGGTGACAAACTGAGTGTGCCCACTAATTGGATCTGCAAAGAAACATAAAGGCTCATGATTACATGTAATAGAGAGCTTATAGTTCAGGATTTATTCTGAGGGGAGACAGGAGGGAGAATTGTTCAGAGGGCCTAGTTTTAACATGTATTAGCTATTAGGAGGAGGGAGGGGAAAGGAAGGGAAAGTAAAAAGAACTAAGATGTGTTATGTTAAAAAATATATGTGTATGTGTTCATTAGCCATCAGAGTTTATCATGTCCAAACAACACTAGACACTGGATATGTTGTTAATCCACCAGTAAAAGTGAGTAGGTTGTATTCTCATTACTCGAGTAATTATATGTGAATTTCATTGCTCCCACTTTAAGTGTCAGGTCAAGTATTATACTTGCAGTATCTCATTTGAGCTTCTTAAGAACAATATGAAGTAACTATTATTATTTCATTTGCTGATTGGAAAATTAGAGTCTGAAAAGTTATGTGATTTCTGCAAGGCTGTTCATGAAGTAAATTAGAGAATGAGAATTCAGACCCAGGTCTGCTGGGCTCAGTAGCTTCTGCCCTCACCATGTGGCTTGTAGTTTCATTAAGAAATTCTGTTCTTTTAATGTCTTATATCCTAGTTTTGTACTTTTCATTTAAAACATTGGAAGGTAAACGTAGATGGCAGAGGTACAGATTTTATTAGGTATTTTGATGGCACTGCTTTTAATATTAGGATATGAGATGGCAAACTTGAGGTGAAGTAGAAGAAATAATTCATTAGGGAGAGAATAGGTTGTTTGATTCTGGAGTCTGAATAGTTTGAAGACAAAAAACAAAGGCTGTACCAAGTCTGTCATCTGAGTTTTATATAGATAGCTAGGTAGGTAGATAGATAAATTGATAGATAGTCAGATCGATCGATCGATCGATCGATAGATAGATAGAGGGATAGATAGATGTTATGGTTTGTGTTTACATGTCCCCACAAAGCCTCATGCAATCATAGGTGGGGCTTTTTCAGAGGTGTCTGGTATGTGATTAGTAAATTAATCCACTGATTGGTGGATTACCTGCCCTAAGCTTGGTAGTCTAGGTAGACTATAAAAGGGGCTGAAAGAAGCTGCTGTTGTTGCTTGTGGCTAGTCTCTTGCTTGATTTGCTACCTGTTGCCCGCCATGAACTGTTTCTCCTCTGTGATGCCCCTCTGCCATGCCACCCTGCCTTAGAGCTAGCCAATTATGGAGTGAAACCTCTGCAAACTGTGAGTGAAATAAAACTTTCTTCCTTTAATTTTGAGTGTTGGGTATTTTGTCTCAGCAGTGAGAAAAACTAACTTAGACAATGGATAAATACAGATGGACAGTGAGAACTTGCACTTCAAGTGTTTAGGTCTGGGTTAAATGTTTATTCGTATCCCTATGTTGTTCATTATCCATATGTTTAGACATTGTCCTTGGCTCTAGAATAGGCTTCAGGTTGTTCAACCTCTGCATTTGTAGTACAAACACTCATTCTGGTGTAGCCACTTATGATCCAAGTGACTGTACTATCAAATGGGACAGTGGTCCATGTTATTGCTGAGTGGCTGGCAAAAAGAAAGTATTAATGCAATGGGGAGAGTCACCGTGTGGGACAAGGGGTCAGGTGATGCTTCACATGGCATGACATTTGAACTGGAACTTAATAAAGGTTATTTCATTTAGGAGGTGATGAGAGAGGAGAAAACAATATGAGTAAAGTGTGAAGATACAAAGTCTAGAGGTATTCAGGAAACAGTAAACCTGTACGTGGCTAGGCCATCGGGTAAATAAGGCCAAGAAAGACAGCTTGGGATTGATGCTGAAAGGCCTTCTTTGTGTTGCTGAGGAAGTTGGACTCTGCACTTTGGGCAGTGCAGAAATACCAAGTTTGTGTTAACTTGTTATTTGAATAGTACTCAGACATATGTCAAAGTAGACAGTATGATGAACCCCTGAGTCCCAACACCCTACTTCAGTAGTTACTTATGACCATCCTTACCTGTAATCCTCTATTCTTTGTCATCATGTTTTCAGCACTGGGGATTGAATCAAGGGCCTTGCATACTAGCATGCTAGGCAGGTACTCTTTTACTGAGCTATATCCCCAGTCCTTATCATCATATTTTGGAACAGATCTACACTCTATCATTTTATCCATAATCTTCTGTGCTATATCGTTTTCACTGTTTATGATTAAAAATATAATACTTCGGTTGATATTTAAATTTCCATCTCATTTCCTAACTACTATACTATTGAATAACTGTTCACATATTGAAATTAAGATTTCCCTTAAGTCTTTTAGTTTGTAGGTTCTTTATTCAACTCTCCTCTTTCCTTTTTTTCCCTTTGTAATTTATTTGTTGAAGACAGTGATTTGTCTTGTAGGGATTGCCACATCTTGGATTTTGCTGAGTGCATCCCCATGTGCTTACTATATATTTTTTTCCTCTATATTTCCTGTTGAACCTAGAAGTTCGATCAGTTCAGCAGCTGGTTCCTCTCCTCCTCCTCCTCCTCCTCCTCCTCCACCCCTACCACTGCCACCATCAGCACCACCACCACCACCTCTGCCACCTCGTTCTTTTTTATGTTAAAGACTGCTTCATGGATGATTTCTGGAGTGCCTTATTTATCCATTACTTTATCAAGGATCACAGAATGATGCTACTATAATCCTGTTATTTCTTCATTACTAACTTTATAGAAATCAAACTCCTTCATCCACTACTTGGCCATTTAGTGATAAAATTTGTAAAATAAGATAAATGCCTGATTTTTTTTCCCTCTTTATGTACCAATTTTCAAACTAACAAGTAGGTTCACTAGCATCTTCAAATGGTAAGTAACGGGTATTTTTTCTTAATTTTGATTTCACGGATTTAAACATATTTCATATATTTCTGCTCACTGCAGTTGTTATGTTAAACAGTGTTTGTAAATCCAAGCATTCATTTCCCATCTTTGCCCTGTGGAGGGAATCCACAGGTGACTCCTTGCTTTCTTGCTGATATGATAAGATGTTCCTGGCTCTTCTTGCACATTTTGTGCTCAAGATCTGCAATTAGCCATTTCTCTGACAAGTTTGGTTCTTTTCAAAAGGAAATGGCATTTCAAAATCATAATGTGGTACCAGGGGTCTCCTAAATTGATCATTATTTCTAGACATCATTGTTTCTTGAACTTCTTCTCTTCGTACATAGATATCTTCTTGCTTCACACTAAGAATCCCAGTTGTCAGTGGCACCGAAAAAAGAATTAAAATGCCCATTTGCTGTATTTTAACGAAGGGTTTTAAACTGGAGAATGACATTAGTAGCTCGATACAAGGATGAATGGACAAATACAGTGAAAGCTTAAATTAAAAAAAAATTATTACAGTAAAAGACATGTTGTTGTTAGTCTCCTGCAGAATCTTCCCCCTCAGGGCTGCGAATTTAGCTCAGTGGTTAGAGTGCTTGACTTGCAAGCCCAAGGCCCTGAGTTTGATCCCTGGCACCAAAAGAAAAAAAAAGAGGGAGAGAGCTATGAAGCCAATCTCCCCAGAAAGTTTTGAAGTGGACTGTACTGACAGTATAGAGTCAGCATTTATTCGTCAGTCAGGGCAGAAGATAGTGGCTCACTAGCTGCTTCCTGTTCGGCTCACCTGAATTATTAATGTTTCCCTCTTTTCTTTTTTTGAGGGTGTTGGGGTTCGAACTCAGGGCCTTGTAGTTGTGCCCTGCCACTTGAGCTAAATCTCTAATCCCATTAACCTTTTACTCTTATCAGCCTACAGTAAACTCCCTTTGTGATATTTTATGTAAAGGTGGTCTCTGCTAATGAGTGCTTCGGCCTGTTTCTGCTTGTGATCCTAGAACTGTGGTTCAGAAGATATGTAAAGTCTGCAAAAAGGTTCCAAGTTTCTCTTGTTTTACAGGCTTTTTTCATCTCACAGTGTTTTACCCCAATCACATATCCACACGAGTGCTGCTCTTGACATTTCTCGGAAATGGGAGAAGAAGAATAAAATTGTTTATCCTCCACAACTGCCTGGTGAACCTCGCAGACCAGCGGTAAGTTTAAAGGTAGAACTAATCTCTTAGTTTTGATAAAGCGCTCTTATTGGTTGGCTAGCAGTGATTTATTATGCCATATTACAAAAAGAATTACACTTTAATTTACATGATCTTTTTTTTTACATGATCTTTTAATTGGCAGAAAATATATCGTATTATCTCTTTGCAGTTTAGAAAGATTGTCATTGCTATACTTGTTTGACCTTATATAACTTCCTAAATAGAGCTGCGTTAGCTCTAAAACTGAGCTCATAGTTTGAGACATACTGGCTTTTGGCTCCACAAGGCTTGCTGCTAAACTCTTGGTAATGGAGCATGACACACTGGCAAGAATGACTTAAACTAGCGACCAGAGTTTCAGTCTGTGTCACTTTCCAGTCTTGTATATTTGAATCAAACACACCTTTTTTTTCTTTTTGTAATACACACAGCTTTTAACCTAAGGTTTGAAAATTACTGGATTTCTACCAGAGAGTTGTCTTATCTTTAGATATTTGGAGTAATTTTACCCTCTCCAAACTGCTAGTGAATGGTCTAGTCTGAGATAAAATTAACCTTCATGTTAATGTGAATTTACTGTGGCACAGAAAGACACATGCTAAAAAGTTGAAGCGAGTAATAACACAGACAAGATGGGAACATTTAAATCTTTAAGAAAGTTTTGTAAGTCTTTAGAAATAGAATTACTGTGTTTATTTTAAAATTTTTATTAGTACAGTGTATGTTTGTAGTACATAATGATTATATTCATTATGAGGAGTTGAGATATGTACATAACACATCTTCTTTTTTCATATTGATTTAAAATTATTCAGTTCACCAAACATCTTCTGTAGGCCTTTGGTATTCAAAACTAGTGAATAGTAAGTCTCATCCGAGTAATAACAAGGCCTGTGTCATTTGTTTAGTTTTTCTGAGAACTTGACAGCGTACATCTCATTAAAATTTAGTTGCTAAGTATTGATCTGAATGAGTACAGTTTTATTTCCTTTTTTAAATTACTTTATTGAGTTTTTTAAAAAAGAGCTCCCACTTGATTAAGAGAAACTGTATTTCTGTAATCTTAGTTATTTGGGATGCTGAGGCAGGAGTACTGCAAGTTTGAGGCCAGCCTGGGCCACTTAGCGAGAGCCTGTCTTAAAATAAAAAGGACTGGGAATGTAGCTCAGTGTAGAGAGCTTACCCAGCACGGGTGAGGCCCTGGGTTCAATTCCCAGCTTCTGAAAGACTAAAAAAAGTGATACAAATAGTTTAAACAAATAGCTTTTTAAACGTTTATATTTTATCACAACATCAGAATTTGAAAGTTAGATATGTCCCAGAATGTGGGCTTAAGTGTTGACTCCATTTTGTAACTAACCAAAATTTAGAAGTTACATATTTGTGCAAATATTATAACCAGAATGTTACTCCCTGTAATCATTGTGCTTTCTTTACTTGTTATGGGAGCTCTCTGAATTTAGATATTAATTGGAATTGTGTCACTACAGCGTTTTTCAGGTACAGAATCTAATAGCAGAATTTTGTACCATGTACTGTCATTCTTTTTTTTTTTGGTCTTTGTGAGGAAAAAAAGGAGATTTTATTGTGAGAGGAAAAAGAATTATATGTTATGAAGGGACAAAATTTATTAATCTGTTTAGAAGAAAATTTTGATACAATTTTTGTCTAGGATTGATGAAAGTGATACAAGTGAGTCAGTCAGGGCAGAGTAAGAATTAGCAGGCATGTTGTGTTTCTATTTTATGATAGGCACTAGTTACTAGGTATGAAATTAATCACAGAACCCCAAAGCTTTTATTTACGTAAGTAACAGCCATTAGAGGAAAGAATGGAATAGAAAATGCTCCACCTAATGTCAAAACAAAGGAGAGAAGAAAATACCTACTAGTAAACAAAAAATGTGCAAGACCACCAATACAAAACTTTGTATAAAAAAAAGGCCTTGTATTTCATCAGAAAAAGTCAAACACGTGCATTTTTGTACTCTTGAATACACATTCTAGTTTTACAAATTTAATTCAACCAAAATATTTGGATTAAACAAATTAAATAGCTTATTCCAAAGTTGGAACAGAAAAAAGGTTAAAATTAGACCCAGATATGAGAATTTAGTAGAGGATAAAAATGACATTTCAACTCAGTGGAGAGAATAGTTTATTCATTAAAAGGTGGTAGCACAACTGGATAGTTATGAAAAATGAAGTGGTATTTATCGTTCATATTACAGTAAAACAAATTCTGATTTTAAATGTGAGAACTGGTATGTTCAGCGTACTTGAAATCAAGGGAGAATTTTAAAAGATTTTAGTTGATAAAGGCTTTTCTGATTTTTGATACCCGCAGTAGAAAGATAAAATTTCACTACAGATTTACAACTGATTTATCACTATAAAATAAAAAAGAGGGACTAGGTATATAGCTTAATGATTGAGTGCTTGCCTAACATGGGCAAGGTCCTGAGTTCAATCCCCAGTATCATGGCAAGAAAACTTCATTTTTTGTGGTGCCGGGGATTGAACACAGTGCCTTGCACTCAATTGTACCTCCACTGTATAAAAACTTTTTTTAAGAAAGTACTCATGGCAAAAAAAATTCCACCCATACGTAGTGTAAAGAAGAATGGCAAATTCAGAAAAAAAATTTGCCAATCATATTATGCATCGTTTAATATATAAATAATACCTAGAATTAATAAGAATTAATCCAATAACCACAAAAGGAAAAGGGTTTTTGAGGGAGAGAATACAATAATACACGATGAAAACTTTTTGGATATTAAAACTAAAGTGCTTCAGGATATATCCCAAATGGCAGAATTCAGACACTTGACAGTATGCCATCCTCTTAACTTTAGCAAATGATGAACAGTGTCAATCTAGTAATGTGTTTTGTGTTGCATTTACAGAAATTACTTTTTTTTAACTTTTTTACATCTTTCACACACACACATTCTCTCTCTCTCCCTCTCTGTCCATCTCTCTCTATACAAGTGCGAGGGTGAACACCTTTGGTTTCATGTTGTATAGGCACTTCGGAATAGCCTGATTTTATTTTGTGTTTTGCATAGGCTTTGTTCGAGTAATCCTTTTGGGGCAAAATGTGAGCTTTGGAAAATACCTTAGCATTTTTTACTTTAAGTAGAATTTAGTAAATTAATATTAATTATACCTGTTCATCAGTTACACTTTTTGTATATTATTGCTGTTAACTAATATGGCAAATTAGGTAAAGTTATATGAGGATATAATACCAAAAATAGTTATTCAAATGAAGTAACATTAACTCTAAACTATAAAATACCTAAACCAGTAACTTTCAGTATGCTGAAAATCAGTATATCGAGTTCGATCCCTGGCACACACACACACAAAAAAAGTCCGTATAGTAAAAATAGTAATACACTTTGTCAATACCGAGTGTATTTACAGGGAATAATTTTCTCATCTAACCAACGTCTTACAGTACTGTGTCATTATGTACAGTGTCCTTTAGACTTGCCAATCTGCTAGCATTTTAAAAGTTAGTTTTATTTCTTGTTTAAAGGAAAGCCAGATAGTATCTACTATTCTATGTAATTCTGATCGTTTAATACATACTTTGTAAGTGTGGTGGGTGGAAGTAGAGAGTAAACCTGAGCACAGTGAATTACAGCAGTGTCACCAGCGTTAGGCCTCGCCTAGTACTTTTTAAGTACTTTCCTAATTTAGCTACTAGAAATTTCCTAGCAATTTTCTTATGTAATCTATATCTTATATGTTGCTTCATCGTGATGAATTAAATAGAGAAATTAAAGAGCTTTCTGCATGACAATCATACCTTATTAATTTGAGCTTCAGTTTTTTGCAGAATCTGAAAAACTCTTAAATAAATAAAAAATACAGTATGATATCAAAACTGAGCAACCATTTGTATACAAGGGATATTTTTACTGTATGGATTAATCACCATACTAATAATAATAGTCATCAGTGTAGATCCCATAAAAGTTTCTGGTAGACTTTATTAGGTGATACTCGTTCCTCATTTATGTTATTTTATGCATTTATAAATAAATTGACTTCTAAAAGTTACTGGTTTAGATATTTTACAGTTTAGATTTACTTTTACTTCATTTGAGTAACTTTTTTGGCATTATATCCTCACATAACTTTACTTAATTTGCCATATTAGTTAACAGCAATAGTATATAACTAGGCCTCTGACTTACAACTTCACGTTTATGTGCCATGATAGATTTATTTGCTGAGATGCTGTCTAATTTATTTTTAGAAAGTGTTTTTATGGGCTGGGTGTGTGGCTGGGTAGAGTGCTAACTATGAGACCCCTGGTTCAATCCCCTGCACAACACACACACACACACACACACACACACACACACACACACACGGCAGGGCCGGTGTTAGTTGTTTGACCACACAAAGTAAATGTAGAACTATTTAGTTTAGAAGAAGATTGTTGAGTAACTTTCCTTTTTCTTGTAAATTTTTTGTCTTAGGCTCCTGCATGATTACAGTAATGTAGACACACATACACACATAGACACAAAATTTGAGGATAACAATATACAATTAAGGTGTAAAGGTATCTTGTCATGAATTGAGAGGTTTCTATAGAAAAGTGGGTTAATTTTTGCAGATTGATACTGTCAGTCATGACAGTTCTTTCTCTTACTGTCTAGGATGCTTTATTGCCGAAAATGTAATTAGGCTATTGCTATGTTTTTCATCCTGTCAACTTCTTTTGCAACTGAAATGAAATCTACATATTAAAAAATGGCTATGTGAGGAAACTGTTGTATCTAAGGCATTTGAAAATTTCTCTTTTCTATCGTTTGCCTTCAATTTTTTTAAGTGTTAGGATAATAGTGAAAAGAAAGTGTATTTTAGATTCAGAAGGGGAACTTTTGGACATGCACATGCTAGACCTTGAATTACTTCCCTGTTCTTTGACTTCCAGCTTTGTCTTTCACTAGATTTGTGGTTTTGAACAAATCACTTGCTAGCAGTTTCAGATTTTCAGTTTATAAAATGATTATAAAAGATTTCTCCCCGCTCATAGTTAGATTAAATGAAATAATGGATGTAAAGATAGAGGAAGGGGAGGGAAAGGGGACGAAAAAAGAAGTTCAGATGTTATGTACATGTGCCAAGTCTGCACAAGGAATGTAAACATTATGTATTGCAGAGAAAAAAAAATGGGGAAGGGATCAAAAGGTGGAGTGGGGAGAGAGGAAAGGGAAGGGGTTAGAAAGAAAAGGAATTAGAATGTACAAGTACCAGTTTTCCAGGAATGTAAATATTAGTTACTATAAACATGTACTAATAAAACAATGAAAAAATTCTTTGTGAGCTGTAAATTGTTTATTAGATGATTAAAAATGAAACAGGCTGTACATACTACTTTAAGTAGAAGATATTACATGTTAATCAGCTACATGTTTTCCATATACTATTCTGCTGGACAGAAATGTTGCAAATCCTGGCAGGAACTGGCCATTTTTATAGCTTTTACTTCTTTCTTAGTAGTCTTTTAGGACAGTGAGACTTTGAAGAATAACTTTGTGTAGGGACACTGTCCAGATTTTTAGTAATGTTTGTATTTATTGTAGCACCATATTCATTGGGCTTAGAAAGTGCAAACTTTCACAGCATATGTCACTGTAATTTTGATAAACCTGCTGAGACCTTTTTCCCCCCTATTTGTAAGGAAATCTACCATTGTCGGAGACAAATAAAATACAGCAAAGACAAGATGTGGTATTTGGCGAAATTGGTAAGCTGACTATTATAATACTTTGGAAGGAAACTATGACTTTCCCCCCCAGGATTTGAACAATAAGAAAACAATTTTGTTCTTATTTCCCCCCAAAATGAGGACTGTATAGCTACATGTAATCAAAAGAATGGTCAGAGATGTGTGATTTTGCTTAATTTTTACCCTATCTTCTGAGAAACTAAATCACATTGGATGTATTTATTTAAAACAAAGTCATCAGGAGTCTGGCTATAACTAGAGAATCTAGGACTCTTGTTTGCTTACTGGTAAAATTTGATTCAGCCTATTTAAATGCCTTTGATTTTTTAAGTATTTTCTTGGGAAAGGAGATTTGTAGATGAGGAGAGACAGAAGCAGCACACAGTGATGTAGCACATTCATCCTGCAGGAAGAAGAGCTCTCTTTGCTGCTAGTGAGGTTGTTGCCAGCTTGTCCCCTCTCTGTCAGGTCTGCCCTCTTTAATGTTTGCCTGGGGTTTAGAGTTGAAATGTTTGATTTTGACGCAAAGAATGGTATGCCATCTCAAACTTTCCTTCTCTTTTGCCTGGGTTTAATCCACCGTTTCTAAAAGTTATTTAGCTTGTGTAAGGCTTTTACTTTTCACTGGAAAGGGAACATTGATTTGTAAACTAATTTGTTTATTTTCTCATCCGTTACCCTTTAATTCTAGATACAAGGAATGTCCATTGACCAGGCTTTGGCGCAGCTGGAATTCAGTGATAAGAAAGGGGCGCAGATAATTAAAGAGGTGAGCTGGCCAGGTGGGGCGCAGAGGAGCCGGGGACTGCAGTTGTCTTGCCGGGAGAAGTAAGTGCAGCATAGATCCTGAGTGCCCTAATCATTCCTGAGAATGTGTGCTTCAATTATTTAAGCATTGTTTTCCTGAGATTATTTTTAGGAAAGACATTTATTTATTTTTTACAATCTAATGAAATGATAAACTTTATTTTAATGATTTGGGGCTTGGTATATTTTTTAGATTTTTTTCAGGGAGGGAGTCAACACTATACATGAGAGCTTGTCATTTTATAACTAGCTGAATAGAAATTACACTGAAGTGGAACTCAGGAGACTTGGAATCTCATTCTTTCTCTGGTTCTTTTTTTTTCTTGGTGGTTGTACTTTAGGTGGGATCAGATATGATGATTTCTGAAGACCCTTCCGATTCCAAATGTAGTTGATTAACTATGTACAGATGTGTTTCTAGTAATTTTCGTTCTAGGCACAGCAAATGTTCTAGGCAGTGTTCCTTTTTCAAAAAGTTTTGTTGGCTGTTGTCCTTTACCATCTAGAAATTTCAGAATTATTCTTTGTGCCTTTAGTTAATTCTTTTTTTTTTTTTTTTTTTAATGGTGCTGGGGAGTGAACTCAGGGCCTTGTGCTTGCTAGGCAAGCACTCTAACCCCTGAGTTAAATCCTCAACCCTTGTTTTTAGTTAATTCTTACCTAAAATCAGCCTTCCCTCCCTGTCCCATGGTACTGGAGATTGAATACAAGGCCTTTTTAAATATTTTTACTTTGAGACAGGGTCTTATCAAATTGCTAAGTAGCCCAGGTGGGGCTCAGACTTGAGATCTTCCTGCTTTGCTCCACAGAGTGCTGGGATTGCAGGCATATGCCATCAGGCCTAGCTCTAAAGTCAGTTCTTACTAAGTATATCTTGTGTATTCAGCATGTATTCTCTATCTTTAAGGGTGTAACATCTGGTTTCTTTTATTTCTGAAACCAGTTGTCTTACTTTTAAAAATGTGTTCTGGGGGAAGTTAATTCAAAATGTCTATGGAGAGATAATTTAATGATTTTAGCTTCTTTTTTTTAGCATATGTGCTGCAGAAGCGAGCACTAATTTTAGCTTCTTAAAGCAAATTCTCAAATTTGATATTCTCTACCTAACTGATATTCTTAGTGGTAACTTTGGATCTAAAGTTTAACAGTTTTCGACACAGTTTGACTCTTGAGTTTCTTGAACTTTTGACGAGCTGGCCCGGAGACAGTGTGCCTTGATGTGCACAGGCAGGGCCAGGCTGCTGTCTCTACCCTCATGGTTTGCCCCGCCCTTCAGAAGGCTGCGGATGCGCGCGCACCCTCCCTCCTCCCCAGCCGTGGGTGGGGGGGGCGCTTTGGGAAAGGAAAGCTCAGTCGCATGCTTTGTTTAGTACTTTTATCTTTTGATTTTCTCTTTTTTAAAAACGTTGATAAAATGGGGCACCTAATTATCAGTCACATTACAGAGATAACAAGAAGTAAGAAATTTGCTTCTGTGTAGTTGAGGATTAGGTGTGAAATGAAAATGCCTTTCTTTAAGGTTCTCTTAGAAGCACAAGATATGGCAGTGAAGGACCACAATGTGGAGTTCAGATCCAATTTGTATATAGGTAAGTTTTTAATATTCTTAGCATTGGATGCCCTGTTGTTTATCTAACAACATTTTTTATATCAGGACTGGGCTTGACAGTGTGATAGTGGCTTTTCTTCAACCTTAAGCTTATCAGTGTGACTCTGTTGTAATAGTCTCTGTATTGTTTTATTCTTATCTGTTCTGCAATGACTGTAAGATCATGAAATCTCTTGGCAAAATTACTAAATAATGGACTGCAGGGTTGGTACACAGAATAGTCCTTTCATCATAATAAAACTGAGAAAGAACATAACTAATTTAAAGAAAAAGTAAATTCTTCTTCAACTGGAAGAAGTAAAGGATTACATGTGAACTTAAATATCTTTATCTTATTTATAATATGCCAAGCCAGATACCTAATCCACAGAGGCGTGCTATGATTTCGGTTCCCAGTGATCAGACTGGAAGAGCTGTGGAGCTGTGCAAACCGGTGAGCTCGGAGGGCTGGTTGACCGACATGTGTATGTTCCTGTTTCTTACATTTTGAAGCGCCAGCTCTGCTCTTTGTGCTTTTTCCATATCAGAGTAATTTGGTGTTGGCGAAGATGCTGTGGGCAGCAGGATGTACTGTGCAGGTGTGGGGACTTCTCGCAGCTCTTGTCCTAGGAGGAGACCAGCATTATTACAAAGCTCTCTGGCTCCCTCCCAACGCCCCTGTCGAGTGGAGCAGGAGCTGGGTTGTTGTCTTCCTCCCACCTCAGCAGTTTTGTATTCAAACACACATGTTGATGTTGAAGCAAAATTTTCTGTCTCCCCAAACCTGCATTTCTAAAGACTGTTTTATTTAAAAATATTTTAGATTTCAGGTATGGGAAGCTGCTGTCTTGTAGATGAGGGGGAAAGGGCTGAAACTTTGTAGGGGGAATGAGTTGTATTTTATTCTTTTTCAACTATCAAAGTATGAAGCAGGTTTTACTTTGCCACAAAATCTCTGCCCTTCTAACAGTATTAATGCTGGTTAGTTAAAAAATCTCACCTCAAGTCCCTTGCAAGTAATCATACCACATTCTGAAATTCAAATGAGTTATGATTTTCAATTGAAGTGTCTTTAAAGCTGAATCTGTGTAACTAGTTTTATTCTGATACATGTATAGATATAGAGGGAAATCTAATCGGCATCTCGGAAGATGCAAGGCCACAGTAGTTCAGCACGCGCTTTTTTTCTCCACTCTGGGGTAGCATGAAAAAGTACTTCCGAGGAGGGCCCAGAATCCTTGGGAGCAAGGAAGTGGATAAGGAGCAAGACCATTACTTAAAACCTCTGGGCAACCTTTTCTCCTCTCTGATTCTGAGTATCACATCTAATTTAATTAATTTTATTCAATTTCATAAGAATATGGAATTTTTTTGCTGATAGACTTTGTAATGGAATTCACATACAAATGAAACTAGATTTGTCTTTAAATCTTTTTCAAAACCTTCCTTTTAATCCTTTTCAGTGTTTGAAGAGAATCAGGATGAGAAATTTAATCCTATCATCCCAAATGAAGAAGTAAAGTCCATTGTTGGCCTTAAGCAAAACTTTAGTTAACTAGTCCTCCAGAAGTGAGCCTTTAATTCAGAGGTCTCCGAGTTCACTTTCCTGCTGAAAATCTCTGACCTACCTGCTCTCTTTTCATCTAGTTCAGTATAAAAATCACTTTTCTTAAGTAGAGTTGGTAAGTTTGGATTTGTCCTATGATTTTATTTTATTTTATTTTATTTATTTTTTATTTTTTTAATGGAAATCTTTTTTTTCCTTTATCGAGTGTCCTATGATTTTAAAAAACTTTTCCTCAAGCTGGGAATGCTGCTACATGCTTGTATTCCCAGTACACAGGAGGCTGAGGCAGGAGGATTACCGTGAGTTCAAGGCTAGCCTTGGCTACAGTGAGTTCAAGGCCAGTTTGAACTGCATAGCGAGACCTTATGTCAAAAAACAAAAAAAAGTATTTTATTACCTTCAGTATGCACACTACTGTTTTAGGTGATGATATATCTTTTCTATCAGTTTAAAATTTCTACCACATATAGTTTTGTTCTTTGACAGTTGTATTCCTTTGGAAGAATATATAAACTGTTCTAAGTTGGAGCAAAGCCATGTACATCATTAGTGTTGTGTACATTTGGAAAACTTTGAAACTTGTGTCAGAATTTGAATACATTTCCAGAGATTCCTGTATTTTAAAATGATACCAATTAGTAGAGGATACATTTTAAGATTATTTCTGTTTCTTGTGGATCACAAGGTTTTGAGGCAATGTGAAAAGAGTGTGAGTTTGTTTGAGGAAGTGACTTTTACTTCAGAACCGGTAAAGACAGCATATGATTTAGGGACAAGAAGAGAGTGATATAGATAAATGGTATTGTTGAAGTAGAAAAGATCAGTGTGGGTTAGAATAGTTGTGGAGTTTTTCTAGAAAAATTTGATTGTTGAGTATAGGCTTTTGGGGATCTGGAGGAATGTCCAAGAGAACAGATAAACTGAAACGAGCAGTGATTGTGTGATACATTAAACAGGAAGGTATGAGGGGTGCAGAGCAAATAAAATTGGAAGGCCAGGTTGGTCTTAGCTTCCAAAGAACTTTGGTGCAAACTATATTGAAGAGAAGTGACTGGAAGTTTTTGGGCAAGAGGTTTATGTTATTAAGGAAGTGTTTAAGACTCTTAACTCTAAGCAGTGGCTTTAAAGTTGTGCTCTGTGGGCCTTTTGGCAGGGCCCAGGTTTCTTAGTCGTTACTCTATCCTTGGAGCCCAGGAGAGAATCTGGTGCCCAGCAGGAACTCAGGAACGTCTTTTGAGTGAGGGAATGGCAGAGGAGGAATCTTCTCTCAACTGTTTTGGTGGGAACAGAGTCACACGAGTGTTCTTGCGTATTGGGCTCCTGGATATTGTGTCACTTTGGTTGAAATGGTTCCACATACAAAAGCAGTCTGAAACCCCTACCTAGCATACAGGATTTGAGAGGAAAAGATTGGTGGATGTGAGACCAGCAACCAGTTGGAAAGCCACGAGCTTTTCACTCATGCTTTGGAGAGCTGTGTTAGCTTTCCATCACTGTAACAAATACCCGAGATGATGAAACCTGTAAAGAGAGGAGGTTTATTTTGGCTCACAGTTTTGGAGATTTGAGACCATGGTTGATTTACTCTGCTGCTTTTTGGGCCTGTGGTGGGTGGTGGCAGCGTCATCTCCCTCCTGGCTGGGAAGTGTAAAGAGAGACCCAGATCTCACAGTCCCCGCCAAGGGTGCACCCTCAATCACCAACGCCCCCTGCCTCCCACCCACCCATTAGGCCTGACCTCCTAAAATGTCTCCCAGTGCCCCATCTGGGACTAATCTTTTAACACTTGGCTTTAGGAGACCTTCCGGATTGAAACCACGAGCACTGCTGTGTTGGGTTCCCGCTACTGTGTGACGGAAGGCTGGGGATTCAGAAAAATGAATGTTTTGTGTTGACACAGAATAGGATGGCATTATGTGCTGTAAGATAGGGAAGTGATCTTTTATGGCTTGAGGGTGAGATCATGACTTGGTTAACCAGGTACTGATCTTCTGCCCATCTGTAGGTCTCTGTATTTTGGGAGGGATGGAAGGAAAATGGGGGTTGATATAGACCTGGTTAGGGCTGATGATCTTAGTGTTTTGATAGGTCAATTAGTGTTGAACAGTTTGTTAGTTTTAATGCTTCTTTCACTAGAGTGATATTCCCGTATCACAGTATTTCCAGATTTGTGCTCAAGTTGCATGAAGTTGCAGTTTTGGAAAGAAGCTGCAACTGTGTTTGTGAAATGCTTTTTAGACGTTTTTCTACTCTCTTCAGTCTCACCGTTGTTCTAGGTTCCTCCCAGCATGTTGATCAGGGAAGCTAGTGGTGCTTCATGAGGAAGTGGTTTGTATAATGCTACTTTCTCTTTGGTAATTCTTAAGCTCCTTTCCCCAGTGCTGGGTAATACTTGCATCCTTAGCTTTTTCTTTGGAGGCCAGGAGGATGCTCTTGCTATAGCCCAGTTCATGAGAGAGCATTGTAGTCAGAGGGTTGTCGAGGATGTACTTTACAAAAACCCCTGTATTTATAAGGTTATGTTACTGTATGAATGTGAAAATGGTGAGTATTGAAATGGATTAGTTTGATATACAGTGTGTACGTTTTACCTTTTAAAAAGACTTAGTAACTCTAAAAGTAACTGACTAAATGCATTCATAAAATAGTAGGTAGCTACTATTTTGATTTGCTCTGGGTGGACAAGTGATGAGATTTCTCATGTACTTTTAGAAAGATTTCACATTTTCAAGGTCGGACTTTGATATGCACGATGAGGGAGGGGAGTGGAGGGCACAGTTGTGACAGCCAAGTTCCTGAAACTGTTGTGAATCAGAATCTCTGGTGGGATTATTGCTAGGGATATAATTTCCCAGGCCCACCTCAGGGATGCTGAGTTGGAATCCCCAGAGTTGGATTCCCCAGAGCTGGGGCGTCAGAGTTGGATTTTAAGCACTGAGGGCAGTTTTGGGGAACTGCTGGCTCTAGTGCTCATCCTCACAATGAGAAGGGCTCAGAACTTGTGCCCGTAACCCACAGGGCCCTATAATCTACTCCCCGTCCATATTTCTGACCTTTTTTCCTTGCTGTGCTACTCATGGCCTTGCTCAGTGTGCTTCATCGTGCCAGTCTATTTCCTTTTCCTACAAGCCCCGTGCTTTCCTACCTGGGGGACGTACTTGCTGTTCCCTCTGCCTGGATGCCTTAGATTGCACACACAAAACGTTCTTGTCTTAGATCAAATGTCTCCCACAGGAGGCCACTCGACACTCCCATTGTGAAGTAGCCTCCACCACCCTCTCAGTCTCCATCACATCACTCTGACTCACTTTATTCGTAGCACTTGCCGCTAACTGAAATTGTTATATTTTCTGTCTTTCTCCTCCACAGTGTAAACTGCGTGGAGATAGGGCCTTGCCAGTCTTGTTCCCTCTTTTCTCTCCAACACCTAAAATAGAGCCTGATTCTTAGTGTTTAGATGGTACTTGGTTTGAGACAAGCCTGCCCCAGCCCCATTGTGAGCTCTTGTAACCTTGAGATCCAGTTGGGAAAAGGACAGGAATTGCTCAGCTGATCAAGTTGTAGCCTTATGGGTGACGGCTGTTTGCTGTAATCTTTCTTTTTTTTCCCTGTGTAGCTGAGTCCACCTCGGGGCGAGGCCAGTGCCTGAAACGCATCCGCTACCACGGCAGAGGTCGCTTCGGGATCATGGAGAAGGTTTATTGCCATTATTTTGTGAAGTTGGTGGAAGGACCCCCACCTCCCCCTGAGCCACGAAAGACTGCTGTAGACCACGCTAAGGAGTATATTCAGCAGCTTCGCAGCCGGACCATCGTTCACACTCTGTGAGGGGGAGTTCAGACTTTACCGTGTATATACTTTGCCATTTATTTTTAAAAATAAATAAAGATTTAAGGCAAATACTTTTTATGATTTGTTATTGAGTTATTGAAACATGCTGTATAACTGCACATTTTATGTGACTATTTGTAAGACCTCGCCCGTTTCTTTTGAAAGCCTCTGGGGATATTTGTAGGCATGTGCAACTTGGGAGGAAACCAGCTTGAAGCATAGTAACAGGCTGTAATTCGCAAGTCTGGTTGGAACACCCCGTGAAGGGGGTGTTCACTGTCCTGCAAATGGCAGTTTTGGTGCTGGACTTAAACTGGAGTGTTGCAGGAGAAGTAAGTTTGTCCTAATTGCACTTGATTTTCTCTTGGTTCAGGGGGAGGGCCTGGTGGAGGTGACAACAGCTGCATATTGTTTCTTTGAAGTGTTTTAGAGAATTTGGTGGTTCTGTTTTTCCTTCCACTGTTGGCCCAGCCAGTGGATGAGGGATTGTATTTTCCTTTCCTGTTGTAGCAGTAATTTGAAATTACAGGAGTTATTAGATACTAAAGTAAAACCCCAAAAACACTGTAACTTTGAAAGTTTTCTTCTAATTAAATAAATTCTCTTTTTATGTTTCTTACCAACAGTGCTTTCTATTATTTGCATACCTGATTTAGGATTGATTCATTTTTCACAATGAATTCGATGATAGTACTGAGGACTGGAAGGGACCTCGCATTGCATTCTAAAATAAGGCAGTAGGTGGTGCTCACTCACCTTTTATTAGTAGAAGGTTGTTAGTGTGTTGGGCACCACCCAGCCCACATTGCTGACTGGAGGCCCTGTCTCCGCGGCCCCGCTTCATGTGGCTCACACTTTTCTGGACAAAGGAAAAAATCTGGAGGGATTGCTTGTTCATGCAGATTTCTGGGTCCCACCACGGTGATTCTAATTCAGTGTTATGAGGGGCAAGTTCCAGAAATTGGTTTACCATGCATTTCCAGATTTTTCTATCATGTGGCAGTGCTTTGTAGTCAAGTGAAGAATGTAGGTTTAGTGCCATGTTTAAGATGGCATTAAGAGTACCTACTATTTATTTGCCGAACTCTAAGCATAGATTGTGTAAATCCAAAAATGTAAGTGTGCAAATGTATTACTTTACAAAGAAACCCAAACACAAAATTCTAATAACTATTACAGTTCAGCATAGTGTGTAAATATTGGTGCTTTGATTTAAATTAGCTTTCCAAAATACCTGGTTCTGCCTTCTTAATATATGAACAGCTGCGTTTTGTGTTTCTGCAGTTAATCTATTTCTGGGGTGTTTTAGACACTTCACTACCTGGACAAAATACCCAATACCCACAGTTTTAAAGAGTTTATTTTGGGTCTTGTTTTTAGTCCACAGTCACCTGACTCCCAGGACAGGAAGGACGTGGTAGAAGAGCCTGGGTGGAGGAAGGCGGCTTGTGTCATGGCAGCCAGGACACAGCAGAGAGAGAGCTGGGGCGGGAGAGATGCTCCTCCAGATCACACCCCCAGTGACCCACCTCTTCTGACCAGGCCCTTCCTCCCAACAGCATATTTGGTGACCCAAGTCACCACTGGTTAGATCCACTGCTGAGTATAGCACCCCGTGATCCACCTGCCTCTGAACATGAGGCCTGTGGGGAACATTCTAGCTCTAAACCGTAACACCAGGTAAAAAGGCCATCAGGGCTCAGTGGAGTAAGCTAAAGTTCAGGGCAGATCCCTTCTGGGTTCTGACTGGTCTAGGGTGGAGTCATGGGAGCAACACTGGAGTGTTAAAAGGCAGCCTTCATTCTAGTCCAGTGATGGCAAGCCTGTGGCACATGTGTTGCAGAGGGCACACAGAACCCACTCTGTCTGCACTCAAGCCAGGTCACCCCAGCAGCTGAGCATTGGATAATAGTTGTTTTTTCTGAACTAAAACCTCAGTATTCGGGTTCAATTGCAGTGTTGGAACTTTGTGGTAAGTACGTAGGTTTGGGGTTGCAGTCTGGGCGTGCTGTTTGTAGAAGGTTCACCATCACCGCTGTAGTCCTTGTGTGCTCCATAACGAAGGGAAGACACCAGACTGGTCCCTGACCTTACTGGCCTCCATTCATGTCTAAAACAAGGCTCTCTGCCCTCAGGACAGTCTCCCTCAGAATCACTTGTGGAATTTATTAAAAAGTAACAGATGCCACAGTGATTTGCATGTTGCAGGATCCCTGGACCAGAAGGCCCCTGTATTATTTTGGCACAGATGTGCCTTGCCTGTTGGCCTTGGAGCTCCGACTTCCTTAGCTGTGACTACAACAAGCCGGGTGGCGAAATGAATGCCGTAACTATAAATGATGTGAATGAAGGTACTACTAAAATCGGCAGTGGGAGCTATTTTGAAAAAGGTAAGGAAAAACACTAATCTTGGGTGGTGGTCTTTTCCATTTTGTCCTGGGGATTGCATGCCAAGCACATGCTCTCCCACTGAGCTACATCCCCACTTCCGAGCCTGGATTCTCTTGGCGAGCATTTGCTCGTGATCTGAGGTTAAGCCTTCATTTGAAACTGCTTCTGATGCATGTGTAGTAATAGTTAACATGTAGCACTTACAGTGTACCTGATACTGTTTTAAGTGCTCTACCTATGTAGGCTCAGTGAATGCATCTTTCCCATTGCGACTGTGGTAACAGAGAACTTCTGAAGTGTTACCTTTCAGTCCCTGAGACAAAATACCTGTGACAACACACCTGAATGGAGGAAAGGTTTATTTTGGCTCATAGTTTAGCGGTTTCAGTCCCTGGTCACCTGGTCCCATCGCTTTTCGGCCTGTGGCAAAGTAGAAACATGGCGGAAGGGTGTGGCGGAGGGAGGCCGCTCACCTCCTGGCAGCCAGACAGCTGTGGGAAAGAGCCTGAGAGTGAAGGTCTGGGGCAAGATGCAGCTCCAGGGGCGTGCCTTTTTAACATCTGCTGAGTTTTCATGGCTGAAGCACGCTTTCTCACATAAAAGAGCGTGTGGGCTCCGTTTGAAGTTTAACTTTGCATGTTCAGAAATTAATATATTTTATTCTTTTTTTTCCTTCGGTGCTGGGGATTGAACTCAGGGCCTTGTGCTTGCCGGGCAAGTGTTCTACCTCTTCGGCTAAATCACTCACCCCAATATTTATTATTCTTTAATGGCAGTCTCTGAATACTTGTAATTTCCTTCTTTCTTTTTCAAAGAATTTTAATAGGCCTAAACTTTATGGCAGAGTGGGTCACTTCAGAAAGCACACCAGTCGTTAAGTCCACAGCTCAGTAAACAATCTGGGGAATGTTCCCAAGTCTGGTAATCGGAACATTCGTAACAACCCTGAGGTACTCTCGGTAACTTCTCCCGGCCACTTCCCCTTTCTACTCCCAAAGGTAACCATTATCCCGACCTCCAATGGGTAATAGATATTTTAAAAAGTGTTCAGCTTTTGTTTTTTTCAGCAGCACAGTCCACTGGACAGCCATTATACACGCCTGATCTGAGGATACAGGCAGTCAGCAGAGTAAACATAGCTGCTGCCCAGTGGAGCTCGCTCTCTCGTGGGAGACAGAGTACGTATCAGTCACAGCAAGGGCTTACTGTGCTGTGTGTCATAAAGTCAGAAAGGACATTGGGAACAGTTATCAGGGGTCCTGAAAAATAGCTGCTTTTTAAAAAGAAGAGTTATTTCCTTAAAACACAGTAAGAGGAAAGGGTGTGCTATGGTCTGTGTCTAGATGTCCCCTCAAAGCCTTATGTGATCTACAGTGTGATTACGCCGCTGATTGGTTTGGCACAGTTCTGCTGGGATCAAGGATGTGAATACTAGGATTAAGGCTGGGAGTGCTACCCACCCTAAGGGATAGAAAGAGACATGCCTACCCCTTGCTTACCTCCTCTGCCTGCCTTGCTGCCTTCTGCCTGTCTGCCATGCTACCCTGCCTTGGATACAGCTGATTGTGGACTGAAACCTCTATAAACTGTGAGTTAAATAAACCTTTCCTTCCTTAACTTTGGGTGTTGGGTATTTTGTCTCAGCAACGAGAGAAAAGTAAGACATGGTAAAAACAAATACATGGATTAGCAAAGAGTTGTGTCAATTTGAAGAGTTTTATTTGTACAGTGTGAATATTAGGACTGTTTCATGCCTCCACGAATCTATGTGGGATGTGGCATGCAGTGTGGGATATACACTTTCTTTAGAGCTGACTTAGATGCAGCGAGCTATGAGGCTACTAAGTCCAAGGGGAAAGACGTGGAATGGACCTCAAACATTGCCACATAAAACAAATGTGTTTCTCTGTAAGTGATGAAGAGTAATTAAATTTTCCTCACTCATTTTATCTTAATGCAGAAGTTATAATAACAAATTGAGTTAAGAGGGGCTCAATCACATATGTGGTTTTTGTTTTTGTTTGTTTTGTTTTTTTGAAACAGAGTCTCACTATGCAGTTCAAGCTAGCTTTCAACTCACTATGGTATGTAGCCCAGGCTGGCCTCAAACTCACAGCAATCCTGCCTCCGCCTCCTGAGTGCTGGGATTACAGGCCTGCACCGCTACACCTGGCTCACACATGTTTTGAATAAACGAGCATCCAGACAGATTCCAAAGAAGGAGAAAGTGGCGTAGGTAACATTTCTTGGACGGGGCACCTCTGCGTAAGTCCTAGTGTAACTGCTTAGGCTCTGATTTCTATTTGCGAGAGGAGCTTTCTCCTTAAACTAGCCTACTGTGAATTTCCGTAGTGTATAATTCAGGATATATCTGCTAAAATGTTACAAATACATTGAAAGAGGAAATATTCATAGGTGAGTTATACTTGTGCACTAAAGTAAATGTTTATTTAATGTTTTTCCATTAGAGATTCGTTTGTATGAATCATTGCCCTGTGGCCCAAGGAGCCTCATAAAAACTACACTTTGGAAAGCAAGGGATGGCAGTGTTAATATCAAACAAAGGAGGATTTAAGGAAAAGGTGTTAAATGAGCCTTAAAGTGTTTAATGTACATGTGGAGGAAACATACTCTGGAGTCGGTTTGAGAAAATTTCTAAATCCGAAGATCATCTATAAATTCCAGGTATCTGTGCTGAACCCCCAAGGTAAGAAATCCCGAGTTTACTTATTTGTTTATCTAGCCGCAGTTCTTCATATCCTCCCTATGTCCGTGTTCTTTGCAAGGTGACTTTTCAGCTCCTTTAGAAAGAGGTGGAACCTCGGGCTCTGTGTTGGTTTTGTGATTTCTTTAGCGAACACTGTTAGAAACTTTGCCAGTTTCTAGCCTAGGCTTTAGAGGCCTTCCTCGCTTTGTCTTTCTGGGACCTCTGCTGCTGTGTAAACAAGTCCTGCTTAACCTGCTAGTGGGTGAGAGACCACGGGCAGAGAGCGGTGGGCTCCTCGCTGCCAGCCAGCCTCTTGATGTGACAGCACAGCCGCCTGCCCGGGCTGAAGCTGACTGTGCAAACACAGAAAGCCCAGCCGTAAAGCCGAAAAAAGCAACCGCAGTTAAGCTACAGACTGGGGGACAGTATTAGTGGCTTATTGTTTCACTCCTTAGATTTGAGGTGCTTTGTTACACAGCAACAGTCGTGATAAATATTTCAAGGTTTGTGTCCTACAGAAAATACCTGTCCCTTTCCCCAGGCTGTAAGAATTTATAAAGTGATTCTAGGCTATCACACAGAAGACTTTAATAGATTCTTTCAAATTGGGATTGTATAGACAACTTTTAAAATGTGTACTGCCCTAAAACTAGAAATGTATTCTTATAAAGTTTAAATATAATTTAAAGGGCTTGATAATAAAACACATCTTCCTTTTGGTTCTTTGGGGGGAAATTGTTGAAATGGATGGATTCTGTGTATTTAATCAAGAAATACAAATTTAAAAATTAGGTATGGGAAAGGGTGTGTAGAGGAGATGAGTCCTCTGTACAAGCTGTGATCAAAGACTATGGTGAATGTTTACATTTGTTTAAAAAATTTTTTACAGTAAAAGATACATTGTCATTAATCCCCCTCTAAATCCTCCCCTCACACCTCAGACACACTTATCCTACTGTTCTTGCTGCTTTCTGAAGCAGCGCTGGAGTCCCTTTCACGAGTATCTTCAGCTGTGCTCTTCTCGCTGCTTCCCTGTTCTGAACTGATTCAAAACGTTGACCCTTCATGGTTATTTTGACTTTGGGGAGGAGACAGTAGTCATAGAGTGGCAGAGCCAGTGAATAAAGTGGGTGAGGACATACCGTAATATTTTTACAAGCTGCCTTTCCATTAGGTGGCGCTCAGCAGCAGCGTTTGCTGATATTTAATCACACCTCATAAAGACGCACAGGAAAAGAACTTCCAGAGCCGCTTCAGAAAGTGCCAAGAATGACGGGCTAAACATATTCAAAGTGAGGGGGATTTAGGGCTATGTGTCTTTTACTGTAATAAATTTTTATAAATTTAAACATTCACTGTATACTTTGATCACTTCATGTGGGAATACGGTGAATCATTATTGCCATCTTGGGTGGCCTGGAAGTACCTTTTCCAGAATTCTCCTCTCTGTTTGGTTCTGGGTTAAAATTGGCCAAAAGAGGAACTTGAGTGAGATCTAAGAGCTGAAAGGTTTAAGAGTGGGATGTTCTCACTATCATTTTGGCATCCTGCCGTTCTAGTGGTCCCTCAGGGAAAGCCACATCAGAGCAGGAAGCATCCCATCCAACATTTTGTAAGAGAAATCTAAGCAAAAGGAATTAATATAAAGAATAATAGCTCAAAGAACCTGCAAGTGGGCCCAAGAAATAGATTTTAAGCTTTCGTAGACAAGAACAATGCAACCAGGATGACGTAGCCAGCACCCATGGGGCCCTCCTAGAGACCCCCCTTGACTTTATGAGTGTGACGGCAGGACTCTAGCAGAGATGCTGCAAAAGACCAGGTGCCTGAGTGTACCTGTGATGCCTTCTCACCTTGTTCTCTGATAGCCAAACCTCGTATAGGTGGAAACGACTGGCGTGGACCGTGGGACTGGACCTTGGCCGTAGAGGAGTCTAGAAGTGTGCTTTTCAGTTTTCTAGTCTGGAAAGCTGTCAGTATCCTCCAGCCACAGATGTCCTCCAGCATGACCCACCTGGATTTGAACACGCTGGGTTTCTTACTTGTGCAGAACTTACAACATGAGGGGCCCTGAGTGGCTCAGTGGGAGGATTTTAGGACCAGTTACAGGATTCAGGCTTTTGCTGGGCCACAGCATGCTGTTCGTTATCTTTGAAAGTTCTAAAAGGCTCGCTGTCCCTGGTCTAAGCAAAGAGGTGCACTGTAGATGGGATGTTATCGGAAAGCTGAGGCAATTCTATGACTACCCTAAACTGCAGGCACACTAGAGTGAGAGAAAAAAGGGCGATAAGCGGTAAAGAATCAACAGTCACTCGTTTTAACTAAGACTGAGAAACGTCTGGAATTTTGTAGATGGCACAGTAACTGTATTTTTGTCTGTACTTGGACAAAATTCTGGTGTACACTTACTTTGTCTCCTTTAATCATGGTCTAAGAGCAACCTTTCCTGAGGTTGGTATTCTGGGACATGGTTTATGTTTGACAACTCTGCGGCCTGGTGGTGAGTGGCAGCTAGCTTCTGAATGTCAGGGGCTCTTCTCTTCTGTCTCAAGCACAGATGAACAAGCTAGTTTATTGTCTCTGCCACAGGCGTCATCATATTTAACGGTGGCACTTGGTCTCGTGTTTCCCACTGAGGTCAGGTACAGACAGGTGTGCCTGCTCCTCGTGATCATTAGGTATTTTCTGAAGGTTTAGTCAAAGCAGTAAAGCAAGTGAAATAAGAAAAAAATCTTTGGAAAGGAAGAGGCAAATTATTACTTGCATTTAGTTCTCTACCAAGCAACCGAAGAAAGCCAACAAAAAAATTACTGAGCGAAAGTTTAATAAGGCAGTCACGTATAAAACCAGTGAGCAAAAATCAAGACTTACCCTTTAAAATCAATATCAAAACCCACTTTTTTGTTTTGTACTGGGGATTGTATTCAGGGCCTTTGTACTGAGCTACATTCCCAGCCCTTCATTCTTTATTTTGAGACAGGGTCTTGCTAAGTTGCTAAATTGCCCAAGCTGGGCTCGAACTTGGGATCCTTCTGCCTCAGTCTAGTGCTGGGATCGCAGGTGTGAGCCACCATTCAGTTCATGGCTAGAAAACACAATTTTTTAAAAGGGCAATAAAAACAGAGACAGAATATCTAGAAATTAACGTAAGTGTGAGGGTCCACATAAATTAAAATTGTAAAACTTTACTGAGAGACTTGAAGGAAAATTTGAATAATGTGGTACATACCACGTTCTTGGAAGGCATAAGTCAATAAATCAGTCACTTCAATTCTCATAAACATGTCAAAATGTTTTTTTAACTAGATGATATAATTCTGGGTGCCTGGGAAACTTAATAAAAGGATGAAAAAAATTGGAAGATTGAGGGGTGACTTACAGTGTGTGTGTGAGAGAGAGTGGTTATTAAAGCAGCATGAATTTTTGTGTAGGAATAAAAATAGTCCCCCAGACAGGTTTAAGTATATACATGTGGTATAGGATAAAGGTGGAATTTAAATATATTTACACTTCTGCATAGGGTTTAGAACACATCGCTCCCACTCTAACAATGAGAAAATGACACGCGAATGACAAATTCATTACTTCGCTGGAGCCTGCGAGAGGCGAGGTTGCGGGACAAGCAGTCCGAGGGGGCCAGGCAGGCTGCGCCCGCAGAGCGCCCGGGCCGTTCGGCGGTGCGGAGAGCCCGCTGCCCTGCAAGGCGCTGTGCGGACCCAGGTGTGGGCCAGCGTGCCAGCTGAGAGCAGCTCAGGAGCAGGGACCTTCGCGCGCTTCCAGAGATTGCAGAGAATGCTCCTGAGAATCCTGCAGGCGGGGCGGGCCGCGTCTCTCCAGGCCATCTGCTGCAGGCTGCCAGGTAGCGGTCAGCTGCTGCGCGGGTGCAGGATGCCATCGCTGGCCGGACTGACCCCTCGGAACCGCAGGGCCCGGGGGGACAGGACAGCGCCCCCGCCCCCCACGGAGCTCGGAGGGGTCAAAGGCCATGCGGAGGTGAGGGGCGCAAAGCCTCGCCTGCTTTCTCAAAGACTTTCCTCCAGTCCGGCTCCGCTGGATAGTAGACAGTTTTCCCTGGATAGTAGACTCAAGTCTTGGGCCGAGTCTGTTACTGCCAGGGCAGACAGCAAGGGTGCAAAGCTCAGCTGATGCGTGCAAAGCGTTTGGTGAATTTGAACATCTGTTTGGTTACAAAAAAAGAAAAAAAGCCTTAACAAACTGTAGCTTTCTCAGCCTGAGAAAGAGCATCTACTGAAAACCTGCAACCAGGCCTTACATCTAACGCTGAAAAATTGAGCCTGTAAATTGTGGTACAATGGATACCATTCGGCGATACAAAGGGTGAACTCCTGCTGCTTTCAGCAACCTGGGTGAAGCTCAGAGATGTCGGGCTAAAAGAAGGACGCCAGACTCAAAAGGCTACGTGCGGTTGGTCCACCTTATATTGGTATTTGGGAAAAGACAAAACCATAGTGCAGAGAACAAGAGAGTGGTTGCCCGGGGCCGGGCTGGGGACTGGGGATTAGGAGTCCACTGCAAAAGTGCACAAGGGAACTTTGGGAATGATGGAAATACTCTATGTCTTGGTGACTACTTGATGATATACGTGTATCAAAATTCAGTGCTCTTAAAAATGATGAATATTTTTGTATGGAGTCATAGCTTAAGAAACATGACTTTAAAAAATGATTTAGAAAGAAACTATATGCTGTACCACTCATAGTAGCTAAATCTTGGAAGCAGCCTGTATGTCCATCAACGGATGGATAAAGAAATTATGGTATTTATACATAATGGAGTACTACTGTGCTATAAAGCAGGATAAATTTGAGTCATTTTTAGGAGAATAGCTGCACCTTGAGACCATAATGTTAAGTGAAATAAATCAGATGCACTTGCCTAAATATCTGGATGGTTTGTCTTGTATGAGAGACCCAAAGTATGAATAAATTAAAGGGCAAAATATAAGGCAGATAGTAGGAGACAGAGAGTTAGATCTTTTGCATAAGGGAATGGGACCAGGAGATGGAGGGAGGAGGGAAAGAGAGAAGGTGAAGAGAATGGAAAAAGAGTGAAGATATGTTATATACATGTGCCAGCAACCCACAATGGATGTAATTGTTATGTACTACAAATGTGTACTAAAAGAGAAAATAATGTACTGTAAATAATGCTGAAATAATTGGTAACCCATTTGAAGAAAAATAACTTGCTTTCTCCCATCATATAATAAGATAAATTCCAAGTGGATTATGGACAGGAATGAAAAATCTATAAAAACTTAGTGTAAACAGAAAACGTGGGGGATGAGTGCGTAGCAAATGAAAGCATGAAGCCCACCAAAGACGTGGCAAATTTAAGCAGTTAGGCTGGCAGTGACCCCTGTAATCTGGCTGACAGCTACCAGGTTGTATGTTTTATGATCATCCAGACACCGTGCAGCCTGCGTGTTGTCCCGTATTTTGTCATAGAAAAGGGGCAAATTTGGGGTGCAATGATTATTTCCCACATTTTACACCGAGAGGAGGTAGGAACACTGAGTCCACTGGTGCAGATCAGTGTCTCCCATTTCCCAGCCCAGCTTTTCAAACCAGGGCCAGATTAAAAGAACCTGGGTTGTAGTGGTGAGATATTTAATAAAAATGAATAAATACCAGTGAAATCTCTCTGACTGGAGGAAGAGAAGGCCTTTTTATAGAGCAAAGACAGAGCCATGAAGAAAAAATATTCGTATTTTAAGAGTGTTAAGAGATGTACCTGAGTGATGGGATTGTGGGTGACTCTAATTTTACTTTGTATGTTTTCCTAATTTTTTAATTTTTTTTAATTTTTAATATTTTCTAGGTGGAGAATTTATTACCCAGGTAATTAGAAATAAGACAGAGCAGAACCAGAAATGGAAGACTGCAGCTAACCAGGACAAGTGTGTGTCTGGGCTACTCTTATTCTTTGAATTTTCCCAACAAACCTTAAATTTTACAGGCCGAGAGACAAACCCAGGGAAAGCACTGATGAAAGGACCTTAAGTGGACTGTGGTGAAAATGCGGTGACATTAGAATGTTGCAGTGAGATGAGGCTGTGACACAGGCCCTTCCGGAAGTGCAGGTTGTCAGTGGAGCAAAACTTTCCTGACCCAGCCTCGCACCTCACAGGTGGCGCGAGGCCCAAAGATGGCTTGGGACAGGCCAGAGGATAGATGGAGAACACAGTGGGAGGGCTGAGTCATGTCGCAGAAGCAAGGAAGCCCCTGCGTTCTCCACCCAGTGATTGAAAGTGGGAGGCAAGGTGAGCAGACATCTTGGAGTTCACGCCTGAGGCTTGCTCGATCGTCCCCTGTGGCTAGGTGCCTCCTTCTGTCTGTGTTTCTTACTCTGCTGAGGTGCCGGTGCAAGGTGAGGGTGTGAAATGCAGCATTTCTCTTATGATTCCTTTTCCTTTAAGCTAACAGTGCTAATGGTCTGTGTTAATGGAAAGCAGGCGTCTCATTCCCTAGAACCTTAGTTTAGTGTTGACTCCCCTCTGCACCCTCTTCTCTAATACTTCCCTGCACTATTTACATTGTTCCAGTGGAATTCCAAAGGTTTTTGGCCAAGTTTACCCTGTCATCTTGGTATATGAAGACCTACTAGCACCATCAGCCCTTACTGCACCCTCCAACCACACCAAGCTAGCTTGGTGCTCTGAACACGCGGTATGCTGTTTGGTGTCTTTGGGACTTAGAGTCTTGCTAATATTACCAAATAACTGCCATGTACCAAACACTGTGCTAAGTGAGTTAACTTCTCTCTCTAACAAGCTTGTCCTGTAGGCTCAAATGCAGTCTCCATTCATCAAGGAGAACCTTGAGGCTCAAGGAAGTAAAATACCTCACGGAGGGCCACACAGCTGCTAAGTGGCAGAGCCAGACTTTGAATGCAGGTTTAATGCCAAAATTGAACTTCCTTTTAAAAAAATTGTGACAAATACAGATAACATAAGATGTATTGTGTTGGCCATTTTACTTACTTATTTATTTATTTATTTATTTATTTATTTATTTTTTGAGACAGGGTCTGGCTATGTAGCCCAGGCTGGCCTCAAACTTGCAGTGGTCCTCCTGCCCTCAGCCTCCTGAAATCCTCCTGCCTCAGTCTCCTGAGTGCTGGGATTACAGGCGTGCGCCACCCCACCCGGCTGTTAGCCATTTTAAAGTGTGTCATTCTGTGGTATTAAAGTACATTTATATTCTTCTACAGCTACTACAGCCATTTATCTTCCGAACCTTCTTGTGTGCCGCACCTAACTCAAGGAAAGGCTGAGACCGCTCCAGGCTGGAAGAAGGTGGACGGACAGGACAGCTGTGATGCGTGCACTTGGACAGGGCCGTTGAGCAGAGTTGGAGCCATGAGAGAGTGTCAGTGGGCTCTCTCCGTGGGGAACGTGCCAGGGTGCTGGGCACTGTTCCTCAACTTGTAAGTTTAAGATTCTTGCGAGGAATGTTGTTCTGCCAATGCTGTCTTCATATTTCTTGAAACGGAAGCCTCTTTTTATGTTTTGCTTTTGATAGCAGTTTGGTTATAGGAAATAGCTCTCTTTTTCCATTTTTCTAAGAAAAGTAGGATAAGTACAAAGAAGAATGGTGCCTGACCCATGGCTTCAGTACGAGGGGCGCTAGGAACGAGGGGAATGGGAACTAGGTGCATCTGCTGGTCTCTGGAAACCTGTTAGTACTACCTGACATTTAAAACTAGTATTTATTATTTGGGTAAACAGAAACATTCATTAATTTTTCAAATATACTTTAATCTCAGCGCTCTGGGAGGCTGAGACAGAAGTCTTAGAGGCTGGACCCCAACCTGGGCAATTTAGAGACCCTGTCTCAAAAAAAATATATATATATATATATATAAATATATATATATAAAGGAAGGTTGGACATGTAGCTCATTGCAAAGGCCCTGGGTTCAATCCCTGTACTGAAGAAAAAGTGTAATAACAAGTTTTCATCGAGGTTTTGGAGAAGTTGGAGCCTCTGTGCACTGGTGGTGGGAATGTAAAATGGTACAGCTCCCATGTAAAACAGTATTGAAATTCCTAAAACAAAAAAATTAAACACTGAATTACCAGACGACTCAGTAATCCTACTTCTGAGCAGATGTCCCAAAAGAAATGAAAACAAAGCTCAGACATATATTTGCACAGCCACATTCACAGCAACATTCTTCATAATAGCCAGCAGGAGAAATGACCCAAGAGCCCACCAATGGATGAATGGATAAATAAAATGTGGTAGAAATATGCAAGGGAATGTAATAGAGCTTTGAAAAGGGAACAAGTTCTGACACATGCTGCAACGTGGATGAACCTTAAAGACATTATGCTAAATGAACTAACGAGTCACAAAAGACAAATGTGGTGTGATTCCATTTAATTGAGATACCTGGTGGCGTCAGATTCATAGAGACAGAAGCAGAATGGTGGTTGACAGGGAGTCCAGGAAGGGAAATAGGGAGTTACTGTTTAATGAATATAAGAGTTCAGGTGGGAAAGATTAGAAAGTTCTGAAGATGAGTGGGAGTGGTAGTTATAGAACGATATAAATGTACTTAATGCCACAGAATTACTCTCCTTACAATGGCTCATATGAGGCTGGGGATTTAGCTCAGTGGTTAGAGTGCTTGTCTTGCAAGCATAAGGCACTGAGTTTGATTCCCAGCACCAAAAAAAAAAAAAGTCTCATATGATCCCCAGCACCCCCCAAAATAATGACTAATATGGTAAATTTTATGTTATCTGTATTTTGCCACAAGTTTTATTTTATTTTTTTAAAGAAGTTAGGCTTTGGCATTAAATCTACACTCACATCCTGACTCTGCCACTTCGTAGCTGTGTGGCCCTTGGCAAGCTGTTTTACTTCTCTGAGCCCCAAGCTTGTCCTTGGTAAGTGGAGACTGCATTCTAGCCTACAGGGCAGGTTGTTAGGAGTGAGGCGTTAACTCATTTAGCACAGTGGTTGGCACACAGTAGCTACTCGGTGGTACTGGCACCTGACCTGTGTGAAGATGGCAGGCTCTTGGTTGGTACTCCCTCCTTGTGGTCTTGTCCCGTTTCCTCACAGTTAGACCTGGCTTGCCCTTTGTGAGGGGAAATGTCACAGCTGCTGGCAGTTTTGTTCGCTTGTTTGTTTGTTAATCTGTTTGTTTCCTGCGTGCCACTGGCTAGCCCCCGAGGACTCCTTGGTTCCTGGTGTTTTTAACTTTGATCACATTAGGCTGACATCTAGCCCGTGTCTCTATTGTCATGTTGCTCTTTGTTCTTTTTTGTCATTAACAAGTATCTTGTGAGGAGGTACTTTGAAACTATGTAAAAATCTCTTTTCCCATCAACCTTTCACTTACTGGAGTTTCAGCGTCTGTCCATGTTTCTTGGCTGATTTAATTACCACTACAATCCTTGCCAAGTGGTGATTTCCTGATGTTGTCATTCCTTGTGTATCTATTAGTGTCTTTTATTTTTTCTTTTTTATAAAGAACTTTCTCTTTTCATCCATTAGTTTAGACCTCACCATATACATTCCTGAGTCTTTATTTGATGGATTTTGATATGATTGGTTCCCGTGTCCTTTTGACATTTCATCTTCATCGTTTGTTTCCCTACTCCCTTTATGACTCAAGATAGGCCTTCTAGGCTCATCTTACTCATTTTCTGGATTCAGCATTTTGAAAACAGCATATTTATTTGTAAAACAAGACTAGTTCTAAATATTGAAAATGTGAAAGCAGGAAGTTACCTAGTTTTTTTCATGTGTGTACCTGTTGCTTCAGCAGCCATGTTGGAGATTTTCCCCCGGTTTTAACTGGATTTGGTAAGCATAGGCCCAAACAGAGGCAGCGTGCATTTTTATGGCCAATTGAAAGGGACTTCCGGGAAGATGGCGGAGTGGTGGACAGCAGAGAAACAGCCTCTTCCAGATTTGTTGTCCAGATGCTGGAGTATAGCAACGAGAAGGGAAGAAGGAGGAAAGTGGGTTCCCAGGACCCAGCAAGGATCCGAAGCGAGAGTTGAAGCCCACGGGGAGAGCAAAAAGAGAGTCCTGGTGCAGAAGAAGGAGGCGGCGGGCGGCCCTTTCTCCCAGAGTCCCGGCTCAGGCCTGGGAGAGGCGGCTCAAGCCTGCAGAGGCACGGTGACTACTGGTGACCCCAGAGGCCTTCATGGGAAGACCCACAAGTGGAAGGGAGTGGTGGACACAGCAGACTGCTGTGGCTGGTGAGTTTTTGGGTTCCGACGTCGCCCAGGAGGGGGCAGTTGGCTGCTTGTCATTTTGGAAAGGGAGCCGCTGAGCTCAGAGCTCAGAGAAGCTGCCATGGCTCTCCGTCCCGGGGCAAGGTGGAGCCAAGAGTTCCAGTCGGCAGGAGGTCAGGGAACCAAGGTCAAGGCGGAAGGGAGCTGAGTCCAAGCTAGTGAGAGACACACAGTGTGTCTCTAGCTGAACAGATCGGCTTCCCACCCTACAGCCAGAGCCCAGGCTGAGCTTTAGTAGAATTGTGGTAGGAGTAGGGTGTGGCCTGTGCTGAGGTCAGCCTGGGGCTCCAGTTTCAAGCACTGCCTCTCCCACAGCACACTAGGGGTTCTGGAGTTTCCCAGGGAACCCCATTCTGTAAATAGAAGTGGCGCCAGAAGGAAGCTCTCTTCCTTTCTCTGGCGCTGCTCTCTCTTTTACCTTGTGCCCTGCGGGGGGAGGTACCCCCGCGGCTTTGCTCTTTCCCGACCAGCGGTGCCTCCCTGACTTTTTCTCTGTTTGGTCTGCGCTTGCTCTGTAGGGCCAGCTCTTCCTTTTTGGTTTATAATTTTGAAGAAAGCTTTGGAAGTACCTTGTGCCTACCTCATCCAATTCCTTGTTCGAGGAAGGGAAGAACCCAGAAATATCGGAATCTACCTGATAACGGAATTGGTGGTGAAATCTTGCTGTTGAACTCAGCTGGGATTACCCACTCCCCCCACCGTAAATCTCCTGCTGGGATTCATCTACGCAGACCTGGGTCTGTCTGCTCTGTCTGCCAGTGACAGCAGAGACATGCCTGGAAGTGGACATTATTTTTTCTGTTGTTGTTGCTGGGTTTTTTTTTTTTCCTCCTCTTCCTGTTTTTTCTCATTTTCCTGTGAATGTGTAATTTGTTTCTAGTTTTTTGTTGTTATTGTTTTGTTCACTCCTTGTTTTTATTTCTTCTTTCTTTTTGCTCCCTCCTGTTTTCTTTACTAGTTTCCCAAAGTTTACATAATGCTCCTCTCTTCTTCAGCCTTGCTTCTCATGTTTTCCTTTTCTTCTATTTCTCTGTTTTTTCCTCTATTAATCCCTTTTGAATTTTCTCCCCTGAGGGTAAAATTGCCATATGGAGAGCACACTTACTGTATACAAATTCCTGGTTTATTTTAGATATTGCTATATAACCACAAATCTAGTTCATATGGTTAAAGGTGGCAAATTAATAGTTATGAAAGTTTGTCATTTTCTAGGTCATGTTTGTTGCTCTTGTAATTACTGACTATAGTATAGCCAAGGTGACAGAATTGTTCTAATCGGTTGTTCTTCCTTGTGTACCAAGACTGAGATTGCCTGGGGGCCATAAACAGCGCCATAGGCCAGGGCCAAAGAACCAGGGGCTGGCCAAATAGATACCAATTTCTGAGCCCCAATAAATTGAAGAAGTGGGATCTTGCCACAGACTCAAATGCCAAAAACCAGCCTCACCGGACACCATCTCTGAGGAAGTAGTCATTTCCAAAGAGTTCTTGATACTAGCAGTGAAGCTACCTGCCATAAGCAATTCACAAGCATCAACCCAGGAATTAAACTGAAAAAAAAAAAAAAGAAAAAAAAAAGAAAATAAGAAGACATGTAAGCCAGATGCAACCCCACACTTCCAGCTCACCAAAGGCAAACTCAGGAGGTAATGGGGTGGAGCAATCTGAAAGCCACTCACCCGGTCTCTTAGAAGTGGTAGCAGTGGAAGTAACAAAGTGGGTGAATGCGGCTCTAGAAGAAAATCAAAAAAGAAATAATTTCCCACATAACTGCAGAAGTAGTGATGCAAAACAGGAACGCCCAACATAGGAAAGAAACAGAATCCATGAAACAGATTCAAACAAATATCCAGGCGATTATAGCCAATTGAGTATTAGCTGCGAATGTGAGTATCCTTGAGAGGGGATAGAAAGGACCTAACAGCATCCATACTGCAGGATTGTTGGGCTTCCTCTTCTCAGGTGCTCGGGGACTGCCAGTGTGGGAGCTGTGTCTAGGGAGAAGAGTTCTTACCTAATTGTCTTCAATGCTAACAGAAGTGGAACCATTGTGAAAAGACACTAGGTTCAGACCACACCATATGGCCCTGAGTGCTGTTCATCACTGCAGCCTCTAATGACTGAGCTCAGAATAGCCCATATTTCTGCACTGATAGGAAATTAAACACTGGCTGCCAGGAAATACCCATTGTTACAGGTCTTCACCCATGTAATTTAAAATAATTACTAATTAAACAAAAATAAAGTAGAGTCCATAATAACAGTAATAATCACTGTAACCTTGGTCTTTACCCAGGCACCGTTTGCTGGCGTGTTTGTCACCTGAGGGAAGAAGTCTTGTGCAAGGACGCTCTGCTGCGAGGGTGCCCCTGCTTGACATCACTGCTGAGCGAGGTGGAAGGCTTCAACCTCTGAGCTCACTTCATACTCTATCTCTGCTGCTGGTCTCATGTTGTCTCAGGGAATTTGCTCATTAGTTCGGAAGGCTGCGTGCACTGAAAAGCAAGCAAAAGGAGACATGGTGCATGGCCCACAGGTTTATCTCACAGCAGGAAACAAGCAGTGACCATATCTTTGGTGAGTATCCCTTTGATCTCCATCTTAGGAAGTGCAAGGCCCTTTTGCAAGAGGGCCTTTGAGTGTCTGTTTCCAGTGTCAAGTGGCTGTGAGTGGAGAGATGGAATAGTGCCTAGTGTCCACCCAGTGGTTCCAGATGACTGTGCGGATACCCGTCTAGCTGTCTAAGAAAGGAATAGGAGGCTGTCTGAGTTAAAGGCAGGTTTTCTCTCTGGGTGACCTAAATAAGGGTGCAGTCCCTATTTGTTCATCCAACATATGTTTAGTGAGTGCTTACTATGTCCCACATACTGTCCTGGATGCTAGGGATGTTAAGGCAGGCGTGGTTGTTGACCGGGATCAGGTAGGTAGGGAGGACTCTACTAATACAGAAGTAAAGAAGTGTCATGGAGGGAAATAAGAGAGCATTTGGGAGGCTGGCAGGAGGACTGTCGGCAATGCAGCATCCCCGAGGCTGCGACAAAGTACCATTTCCCCTGAAGACTGTTGGCGGCTGATGAGGGGAGAATGTTCTTGGCAAGGGTGTTACTGTGGGCAGGGGCCCCGGATGAGCGCAAAACCCAGTCATTCGAGAAACTGATGAAAGTACAGAGTGTAGAGAAGGATGGAGGTGTGGAGTGAGGGACAGTGTGACACAAGGATGGATAGATAGATCAGCCGAGGTCAAGGTCAGGCAGGCTGGGAGAGGAGTCCGGGTTTCATTCCAAGTGGATTAGGAAGCCAGGAAGTGGCAACGCTGGATTCTCTGTGTACCAGCGCTGTCTGGTTGCTGATGGGAGCAACCTGTTGGGGCAGGGCCTGAGCAGGTACAGAAAATCCAGGTAGGAGGTTATTTAAAAATTCAAGTAAGAACTGGGCTGCACACCTGTAATCCCAGCACAGAGGGAGGCTGAGGCAGGAGGATCACAAGTTTGAGTTCTGCTTTGGTAATTTAGCAAGACTCTGTCACAAAATTAAAAAGGAAAAAGGGCTGTAAACATAGCCCAGTGAGAGAGCGCCCCTGGATTCCATCCCCAGTACCACAAAACAAAACAAAACACAAATTCAGGTAAAAGAAGATGGTCACATGGGCTAAGAAGATGGCCAGCAGTGACAGGACAGTAACTGGACGGTCCCCTAGGGGTAAGATGGGAGGTATCGGAGAGCTCCCAAGGTCTACGCTTTGAGGATTAAAATATTCAGATTTTAAAAATTGTGGTAAAATAGACATAGCGTTAAAGTGACCATTTTAACCTTTTCTAAGCGTACATCTCAAGTTGGGTTTGTTACACAGTCAGCATCAGCATCCATTTCTAGAAGATTGTCATCTTTTTTCCTGGTTATTTTTAATTTTTATTGGTTTTTTTTTTTATTAGTGTGTGTTTGCAGTACGTAATGATTACAGTTATCATGGGGAGTTTGTGCATGTACATAGCACAACTTAGTTCTTACCCCACTGAAACTCTGTTCCCATTAGAAACACTAACTTCCCACCCCTCCCCCTCAGCCTTGGCAACCGGCACTCTCAATTCTGTTCCTTTTGGCAGCTTCCAATGCCTCATAGAAGTGGAATCATGGCTGGTACACCAGCCAGGATTTCAGAAGAGGCCCGCTGGTCAGCTCGAATCCTATCAGCCAAGGCGGCTCCTAAATTAGCCATCATAGTGGACCTCCATTTTGTTCTTCAGGCTTCCTCCTCCTATCACCGTGCTGCTATGTGGGGATAGCACCATCCATTGGGGCTTCAGGTTCACTTTTGGTGACCAAACGCTGCTTTGCACCTGTTTTCCCCTTTCTAATCCATGTGGTGGCTCCAGTGGAAATTAATGAAGAGGAACAAAATATGAGCTGCAAATAAAAGTTGTAGGTTCAGAAAGAGGGAGCTTATTATTGTCTTTTTTGGAAGGCGTATCTAGCAGAAGTCAAATGGGTTTGATGATCTTTGGAATGAATGGAAGGCATTTTGTTTGTTTTTCCTTTTTTTGTAACAAAAATTGCAGTTTTAAAGTGTTTTTCAATTTCTCCCTGAGCGCACGTTCATTCCGATGTCTTTGCTCCTAATGGCGTAATATAAACTAGCATTCTATCATTTGTTATTCTCCAGAGCTGTCGATTTACCCTGAACAGAATAAACGGAAAGATGTTATTAAAATAAAACAACTTCCAATTGAGCTGCTCATGCTGAAACGTGCCCGCATTTTGCCTATTGATTATTTCCTGCCGACAAAGGCAAACACCAGCTCGTAGGGCACGCCGCCTGTGGAAATGAAAGATTTAATTAGATGAAAACCGAATGAGCTGGAAGATCTACTGTGCTTGGCCATCAAACGATTGCTATTCATAATTGGCTCTTTGAAAAGTCCCTGCTTCTTGAGCCTTTTTTCACTTAAAAAATTCCCTGCTGTGCATTAAGCCGAGCGCATCGTTAATAAATTTTCCCCTGTGCATTTTACCTGCTCAAGGTTGTGGACTGGAATGAGCCCTGTCAGGCTGTAAATCAGATGTAATAGAACATGTTGGAATTGAGAATTAGCAAGCAAGAGCAGGAGATTGTTTTCCCTCCATCTGAGGCCCATTTCTAATGTTAAACGTGGGAGAAGACGTGCTCCTGGAAGATGTAAGAAGAGGTCCATAAATCCAGAAGGTGGAATTCTCTAGAACTCTTTAGTCCTGTAAGTTTCTGCACTTAAAGTTTAGTGTCTGCTAAATGCATTGCTATTTAGTGATAGAAGTATATTGAAAAGTTGATATTCACCCCGCCAGGAATGTTTCAAGTGCCATTCAGGTGTGCTGCTTTTCAGGACACAAGGGGAAAGGAAAATGGACTCATTGCCCACAGCAGCCACATGTCACGTAAGCTAAAGAGGTTTTCCCGCTTGAAGTCCCAAGAAAATTGCTAACCTTTGAAGGCCTCATTTTCCTCATTCAAATAGTAGGGATGTGAACTGTACCCGTTTCATTGGTTTTGTAAGAGGATTGAATGAGATAATGTAAGTGAAGATTTTAGCGTCGTGACTGGGCACATGGTAAACCTGAAATGAACAGTAATTCACCTTCCACATCTACAAGTCCCCAGGAGAAAACATCGCTTCTCCTGTTTATTTTGTTTCCCATCGCATCTTGACCAGTGCCTTACACTTCCGCCATCCGTAAAAATTTTTGTTAGAACTGAAGGAAGTGTCAGTGTCTCGATATTTAGGTTCTTAGCAGTTTGATGGGAGTTGATAGCCATTCGACAAATAGGTATTTGAAATCCTAAGTTGTTTTAAAAATAACGTTTTGTCTTTCTGGTGACAAGGAAATAACAGCTGCTTCTTGGGAAGGGTGGTGGTCAAAGGGCCGGTCTGTGGGGGTCAGGCACCCTGGGGGTCTGTCCTGCTCTCCCCATCTGCTGCAGTGGCTGACTGTATACAAGTTACATGAGTTAGTACACACGGGACACTTGGAACGGGGCCCAGCGCATAGTACACGCTCAATGAATATAAACCTGTTGGATAAAGTACAGAAAAAACAACAAAGGGATTAGTTACTCTCATGGCCCTGAGATAATCACTGCTAAATATTTATAAAGAGCAGGTTGTATGAATAACATAGTGCTGGGCACTGGGGCACATATATCTATCAATGGCCCATTTATTGAGCTTCCTTTGCCATCAAGCGCTATTCTCAGGGCTTTGCCTGTACCACCCATCATCACCTCACTTAATTCACACAACAATCATGTGAGGTACGCAATATGATTATTCTTTCTCTTTTTGAGATGAGCAGACAGATCATTAAGATAAGGCAATTTCTCTAAGGTCCTACAGAGTGGCTCTAAGATTCAAATACAGGGTGCTTTGATTCCAAAGTTTACCTTCATGTGCTTGTAGGCCTGGGATGGAATTAAGACCAGGAAGCCCTTGTGAAAAGGAGAAGGATGATCTAAGCTGCTCCAGCTGTGACTGCAGCTCAGATAATTAGGTCTCAGGTTCTTCCTCCACGCGGGGATTGGGACATTAAAGCAATGCTGGCAAATCCCTGGGGCTGTGCTGTATGCTAAACACACATCAAGACGCTTGGATGGATCTTCTACAAGCCTTTGTTGTGTGCCTGACTTTTCATGTCTTATTACACCTAACTTATGTGGCACTAGCATCTCAGGCTGGATACTTTCCTTCTGAGATCAGACAAGATTAGGCGCCTTCAGGGTGGTATGACTGTAGACAGCTTTTCTTTAATATCTGGCTGCCTTTAGTCGCTATTCCTATATAAAAACACTGTGGTGTGTTTGTTCTTGTTTTTCAAGCGCAACTTCAAGTGGAGCAGAGAAACAATGTCGGTGGAAATATCTTTTGCAGACATTCACAGGACTTATCCCTACAGAAAGTAGCAGACAAAAGATGCATAAATGTTTAATTCTATTTTGCATGTTAATGTAACCATTGAGCACGCTTGGTCCCTAAGCAAATTAATTGTTATAAAATGAAAATCAATAACATGCCATTTGTATTGAACTGTTGCCTGTTGGGTCAGCTGCCCTTTGGGAAGAAGCTGGTTTCTGCAGCCCAGTTTCGAGAGCGGCTGCTGTGTTAGCTCGGTGAAAGGCATCTTGGAAAGCTTGGAGTGCCGAGCTTCTAGCTTCTGGTTGCTGCATTGCGTGTTGTGTAGTAAAAATTCCTTTTCCGTGGAGGGTTCTTTGCCTTGTGCAGGAGATGTAGAGCTGTGTGATTTTTACAAGTCATAGCCTCTCTGATCTTTACTTGATTCACTGGAAACTGGAGTTTTGGCTAAAAATAAGTTATTTTTTAACAGTGATAAAAAATACATAACCTAGAATTTATCTATCTCTGTGTGTGTGTGTGTGTGTGTGTGTGTGTGTGTGTGTGTGTGTTGCAGTTCAAACCTAGAACCTTTATGCATGCTAGGCAAGCACTCCAACACTGAGCTCTATCCCCAGTACGATTTTGTTACTCAAACATTTCTAAGTGCACAAGTTCAGGAGGCTAATGATTATATCTAAATCTAATTATAACAGAACCAGTTTACCTCCGTTGGCCTAGCAGAATCATCATGAGGGTTAAAACAGAAAAAAGGGTGTGAGAATATCTTTTGCTATGGTGGGCTTGACCACGTCCCCGCTCGTGGCTTGGTTTCCCCACTGGCGACTTTCAGTCCTAAAACCTTGTGGAAATGTGTTTTCTTATCGGGGAGAGATTTGCATCTCATAGGGAGGCGAGCCCCCCACAAAAAGGCTGAGTTTTCTCTAGCAGAACACCAGCATCATCATGTATGTGGAGGTTTTGTCACCTTCTCATCACCCGGAGGGAGCGTAGGCAAACTCTGCCTGGCTTGTTGGTGATCACAACACGTTTAAAAACCTGCGCTTGTGGATCTTACCCTTCTGTGGGAAAGGCAGACAACAAGGAGGCCTAAAATACTAAGTAGGAAGTAAGAGAAACTATAAAGAAAAATAGTACAAGGTAAAGAGATGGAGAGTGACAGTGGCTGCTCTTTTATTTTTTTTTTTAATTTTATTTTAAACCAAGAGCATGTATTGGTACATTCTACATACATTGGTCACATTCATTACATTTATTCTGTACCTATACATGATGCATCTTGGTTCTCCCCCCCTCCCCAGCCCCTCCCCTCTCCTCCCTCCCTCCCTATTTACAGCAGGTTCATTCATCATTTTCCATATTTTCCCTTTCCCCTCTCTTTCCCTTGTTGCCTTTCTGCTTTTCCCCTTCTTTCTTTCTAGCACTCCTCTCCTCTGCACACCATCCTCCCTTTATATAATATCTATTACACCTCTTTGTGGCTGCTCTTTTAATAGAGAGGTCAGGAGGGCTCCCTGAAGGGGTAACATTTGAGCAGAGACCTGAATGAATAAAATGATTGGCGTGTGGAAGTCTGCAGAAAGGAAGCAAAGTAAATACAATGCCGTATTTAAGGACTTTTCACCTCGATCAGGTGGGATTCGCCCTGGGGATGCAAGGATGGTTCCAAATATGCAAATCAGTCCATGGGATAGGCCACCTCCACAGCCTGAAGGATGAACGTGTACCACGTAGCAGGTGCAGGAAAGGCGCTTGAACACATCCAGGGTCCCTTTGTGATGACAACACTGCAGAGATTAGGGACAGAGTGAATGAACGTCAACATCATAATGACCGTTGGTAGTAAGTGCCTAACTTGGTGATGAATGAGGAAAAGCTGAAGCTTGTACTCGAAAACCTGGACCATGACAAGATGCCTACTTTCACCACTTTTCCTCAACACAGTACTAAGTCCTCGCTGGAGCAATTAGGAGGAAAAAGGAGAAGAAATAAAGGGCATCTGACCTGGAAGGAAGTCACATTATCTCTGAGGATGACATGATCTTCTATTCAGAAAACCCCAAAGAGTTCACTAAAATCTGTTAGAACTAATAAATTCAGCAAAACTGAAGCATATAAAGTCAATACACAAGAATCAGTAGCGTTGTTATACACCAGTAGTGAATTATATGAAACAAATCAAGAAAGTGCTCTCATTTTCAGTAGCTACACAAAATGAAAATACCTAGGAATAAATTTAACCACAGAAGCAAAAGAGCTGTACAATGAAAACTGTAATATATTGATGAAAGAAATTTCAGAGCACACACACACAAAGGCACCCCTTTTTCATGGACTGGAAAACTCAGTGTTGCCAAAATTGCCCCAGTGAAGCAGGCAATGTAGTGACACCGTGTCTCAAAATAAAAAATATATGAAGGTGAGGGAGGTAGCTCAGTGGTAGAGCACCGTAGGTTTAATCCTCGTACAAAAAGCCCAAAGGATTTGCAGAATCAATACTATCCTTATCAAAATACTAATGACATTCTTCGTAGACCTAGAAAAATCTTACAATTCATATGGAGCCACAAAAACAAACAAACCAAAACAAGATACCCAAATAGCCAAGATATTAAGCAAAAAAGACAGAATAGAAGGCATTTCACTATCAGACTTCAAAACATACTACAAAGCTATAAAATAAAAATAGCAATGTTGTTGGCATGAAAACACATACAGAGCATTGGAACATAACAGAATCTAGAAGTTAAACTGACACATCCTGAGGCAGTTTAACTGTGATCTTTAACAAAGATGTTAAGAATACACATCGGGTAAAGAAAAGCATCTTCAGTGAATGGTGCTATGAAAATTGGACATCCACATGCAGAAGAATAAAATTAGTTGCCTACATCTCACCTTATCAAAATGTCAACTCAAAATGCATTTAAGACCTAAAAGTGTGACCTAAAACTATGAACTTGATAGAAGAAACCTTAGGGAAAACTATATAAGACATACATTTGGGCAATTTTTTATTTTGGTCATGGCTTCCAAAGTACAGGAAACAAAAGCAAATATAGACAAATGGAATTATGTCAAACTAAAAATGGAAAAAAGAACAAAATCACCAGAGTAAAGAGACTTCCTAAAAATGGGGGAAAATATTTGCAAACTATGTATGTATGGGCAAGAGGCTAATACTTGTAATGTATTAGGAATTCAAATGACTCAATCTCTAAAAATCCAAAATAACCCAACTAAAAATTTAGCAAGAGACTAAATAGACATTTTTTCAAAGGACAATATAGAAATGGCAAATGGGTGTATGAAAAAGTGCCGAACACCATTAATTATCAAGGAAATGCAAATCAAAACCTCAGTGAGATATTGCTTGCTTCTATTAAGTATGGCTATTTTCAAAAAGATAATGAATGCTTTTGAGGATGTGGAGAATAGGGAACATTACACAGGGGTGGTGTGAATGTAAATTAATATAGTCACATGGAAAAGTAGTCCCACAAATGGGTAAATATGCCCCAAAGAAATGAAATCAGTGTGTTGAGGAGATGTCTGCACACTGACTAAAGAGGACTCCATACTAGCAACAAAGTTTTTCATTATAATCAACCTGCAAATCTCAAACCATAGAACAAAACAAAAACAATAGAAACATGAGTAGACAGGGCAACAGAATGCCTCCAAACATTCTCAAATCCTCCAAAGCTGAGCCGTGGGGAACAGAGGGGGAGGAGATAAGAAACCACACAGATGAATTATTCCAAATGACAGGAGGTAAAGAGCTGATCAGTAAGGTGCTCAGTGAGCTGAAAGAAGATATAACTGAACAGATGACGAACTCAATAAAATGATCAGCAAGTGTGCAGAAGACAAGTATAAAAAGCTAGCTGAGATAAACATAACAATACAAACCGTGAAAGACCACTTTAGCAAAAAGTGACAGAGTCTATGTAAAGGTACCAAACAGAAATCCAGAAGATTAAAAAAATAGGCACGTGAAATGAATTGGTCGCCTCTGCTGCCCGTGCCAATTCATTAAAAATTTTTTTTTTTACCATAACACTTAATTTCACTTTCCCATTAAAAATTTTGTTGGAGGGTTGAGGATTTAGCTCAGTGGTATAGTTCAATCCCCAGCACCCCCTCCCCCAATTTTTTTTTATTAGTATATGTTTGCAGTAGAAAATATTGATACTCATTGTAGGGAATTGGTACATGTACACAACACATCTCAATTCTTTTTTCCCCTTTTCACTTTCTTTTCTATTTATTTGTCTCATAAGTCATTATAACGTTAATTATTGTATATACAGGTTAGCTACCAGACTAATAAGTCAGAAACATATAAAACATTTAAGACAATTACACTAAATCAAGATACACTTGTAGTACATTTTCCTTGCTAGGTGACAATAACATTTTCTCTTCTTTCCTATTATCTGTTTTTTTTTTTTCACACTTTGTTCATATATTGAGTTTTTCATTTGCAAAACCATGTGGCATTTAAGCTTGTGTGTCTGATTTACTTCCCTTAACATTATGATGTTGAGGTGCATCCATTATCCTTCATGGCAGAGTAGTACTTCATTGTGCATAAATACCGTATTTTCTTTATCCATTCACCTGTTGATGGACATATAGGCTGTTTCCACGATTTAGCTGTTATGTAGTGTGCTGCTATAAACATGAGTATACATATATCCCTGTGGTATGATGTCTTTAACTTTCTGGGGAAGATACCTAGAAGGAGAATGGCGGGATCACATGGAATTTCTATTTTTATTTTTTTGAGGAATCTCCACATTGATTTCCATAGGTCGTATCAGTTGACACTCCCACAAACAATGAATAAGGTTCCTTTCCCCCCTTTACCTCACCAGCATTTGTTATTAGTTGATTTCTTAATGACAGCCTTTCTTCCTGGAGTGAGATGGAATCTCAGGGTTATTTTAGTGATGTTGAACATTTTTTGTGTATTTATTGGCTGTATTTCTTTTTTTTTTTTTTTGTGGTGCCGGGGATCGAACTCAGGCCCTTGTGCTTGCAAGGCAAGCACTCTAATCACCGAGCTAAATCCCCAGCCCTAGCTGTATTTCTTTCTCTGAGAAGTGTCTGTTCATTTCAGATGCTCATTTTTTGACTGAGTCTTTAAATTTGGGGGAGATCTAACTTTTTTTAGTTTTTTTGTTTTTTGTGTTTTAGGACAGAGTGTCCCTGTGCAGTCCAGGCTGGTGTTAAACTCACTACGGAGCCTAGACTGGCCTTGAACTTGTGGCAGTCCTTCTGCCTCAGCCTCCCAAGTGCTGGGATTATGGGCTTGTGCCGCCATGACTGGCCTTGAGTCCTTTATGTATTCTAAATGTTAGTCTGAAGAGTAGCTGGCAATTTTTTTTTCCCCATTCTGTTGGTTTTCTCTTCAGTCTGTTTGTTGTTTCCTTTGCTGTGCAGAAGGTTTTTAATTTGATGTGATCACATTTGTTGATTTTTGGTATTATTTTTTGTGTAAGTGGGGTTTTGTTCAGAAAGTCTTGGCCTGCATCAATCATAGTAAACCTTTTAGAGACCGAGTGTCCAAACTGCAACTCAAAACCAACTTCTTTATTGCAAAGTGCTAACATTGCAATTAAACTCAAATACTGAAGTTTTAATTTAGAAACAACAACAACAACAACTGTCATCTGTCACTTGGCTGCTGGCATGGCTTGGCTCACATGTGGACAGAGAGGGCTCCGTTTGCCCCCTGCAACATGTGTGCTGTAGGTTCACCACCAGTGGCCTACACCTGTGTCTTGAAGTGTCTTACTTATTTTGTCTTTCAGCAGATGGAGAGTTTCTGTTCTAATGTTTAGATTTTTTTATCCACTTTGATTTTAATTTAGTTCATGGTAAGAAATACGGGTCTAGGTTCAGTGTTCGGCATGTGGATAGCTGGTTTTCCAAGCATGATTTGTTAAAGGGGCCCTTTGCTCCAGTGAAAGTATTTGGGCCCTTTGTCAAAGATAAGGCTGCTCAATGTGCCTGGAGTTGTTCCTGCATCTTCTTTCTATTCTGTTCCACTGATTCACGAGTCTGAGTTTTTTTTTTCCTCCCAATACCATGTTGTTTTTATCACTATAGCTGTGGTATAATTTGAAGTCCAGGATTGTGATGTCCCCTGCCTTGCCCTTGTTGTCCGGGATTGCTTTTGCTATTCTAGGTCTCTTTTGGTTCCATATAAATTTTAGGATTGCTTTCTCTAGTCCTGTAATGAATATTATTGATTTTTGGATTGAGATTGCATTGCATCTATATAATAGTTTTGGAAGTATGACCATTTTGAATATATTGGTACTGCCTATCCAGGAACAGGGTATATCTTTCCATTTTCTGATATCCCTTTTGATCTTTTTCAGAGTACTATAGTTTTCATTATAAAGGTCTTTCACATTCTTGATTAGGTTAATTCCTAAGTCTTGTCTTTTCTTTTTGCTGCTACTGTGAAAGGTACTATTTCCTGAATTTCTCTCAGTGAGTTTGTTGTTTGTGTATGGGAATGATACTGATTTTTGAGTGTCGACTTTGTATCCTGCTACGCTACTGAATGTTCTATGCTACTATTAGTTCTAGAAGTCTTTTGGTGGAGATTTTGGGGTCTTTTATGTACAGGATCATGTCATCAGCAAATAGTGATGATTTAACTTTTTTCCTGTTCATGTCCCTTTTATTTCTTTCTCTTGTCCAATTGTTCAACCTAATGTTTCGAGAATGCAAATCTATGAATGTAATATACCACATCAACAGAAACAAGGACAAAATTACATGATCATACCAATAGATGCAGTGAAAGCTTTTGAGAAAATCAGTATCGAATAGGAGTGGTGATAGTGGACATCTTTGTCTTTTTCTTGATTTTAGAGGGAAACTTTTCAGCTTCTCTTTGTTTAGTGTGATGTCGGCTATTGGCTTGTCATAGATGGCTTTTATCAGATTGAGATAAAGGCCTTGGGTTCCTATTTTCTTCTTAGTTTTTTTTAATCATGAATGGATGTTGGACTTTATCAAATTCTTTATCTCAGTCTGCTGAGATGATCATGTGGTTTTTGTTCTTCCTTCTGTTTATGTGGTGTATTACATTTATTGATTTGTGTATGTTGAACCATCCCTGCAGGTTGTATGGCCTTTTCAATGTAAGATACTGTTTGCTGGTATCTTTTTGAGGATTTTTGATCTCTTATATGTGAAATCCAAAATATGAATAAAGTGTAAAATAAAAGATAGATAATAGGGTAAGAAGATGGATCTTCTGCAAAAGAAAAGGGAGCCAAGATATAGAGGGAGTAGTGGGGAAGCGAAAGAGGCTGAGCAAGATTAAGATGTGTTATGTGTACGTACCAGTTCTCCACAGGGACAGTAATCATGATGCACTGCAAACATGTACTAATGAAATAACTAAAGAGGGAGAAGTCTGCCCTCCTGTGCGTATTGCACCCTCATGAACATTCACTCAGAACTGGAAACCTTCTAGGTGTCCATCAACTGACGATGGTTAAAGAACGTGTTGGTCATAGTCCTGTAAAATGGTGAAATCCTGTCACTTGCAATGACATAGACAGAACTGGGGATGACTATGTTAAGTGAAATGAACCAGGCACAGAAAGACAAATACCACATGCTTTCACTCATATGTGGGATCTAAAAAAGCTGGTCTCATAAAAGTTGAGAGTAGAATACTGGTTGCCAGAGGTTGGAAGAAAAGAAGGAATGAGGGGGGCACTGATTAATGGACTCTTAAGTTAAAGTTAGGAGCAAGAAGTTCTAATATTCTAGTGCATAGTAAGGTGACAACAGATAATGAAAATGTACTGTTTATGTTTCTTAATGAGCTGGAAGAAAGGACTTGAGACATTTTCTCCACAAGAGAATGATGAATGATTGAGGAGATAAATATGTTTACTTTGAGCCGAACATCACACAGAGTATCCTGTGTTGACACGTCACAGGGTGCCCCATGGATATGTATGGTCAGGAAGGAGCGGGTGTGCAGAATGCCCAGGCAGCAGGCCAGGCGGGCCACAGCGATGAGCGTAGCACAGAGGGTGGAGGGTCTTTCCACCCTGCACGTCTGGAACAGGGGCTTACCCGGTCAGAGCAACAGGGCATACTTGCCCTTCTGCTCCCTCTCTTGTCCCCGGGTTTCCAGAAATGACTGTTTCAGGAGCTCAGTTGTGTGTTAAGGAATTTCATAGCACTTCAGGGCAGCCGGGAATTTCTGCTGGAGAACTGAAAATCTTACTGGTCCTTTTGCTTAATTATAACCTTTGCATGAGCCTCACTTTGACCTGGCTCATCAGAGGCGAAGAGGACACTTGACCTCTGCGGGAAGCTGGGTCCTTCAGCCCCGTCCTGTCATTTTGAGATACATGGTGCTTGTGCACGCTGCTGATAAAGGGTGAAGATCCTGAATTCCTCTAGAGCAGTGCTGGGAAATTTGGTGAAGAAGGCAGAACCCTGTTAGTGCGGCAAAGGGGGAAAGGGAAATAAATATTTTTGAGGTTTTCAGACATATCAGGTGCCCAAATGATCATAATTCATTTATAATTTGGCATTTATTGAGTTTTAGATTTTTTTTCTGGCAGTACTGGGGACTGAACCTAGAGTCTTTATGCTAAGCTACATCTCCAGCCCTTCTTATTTATTTATTTTTATTTTAAATTTTAAAACAAGGTCTTACTAAGTCAGTAAATTCTCTAGGCTAGACTGGAACTCAGAATCCTTCTGTCTCAGCCTCCCAGAGTGCTGGGATTACAGGAATGGAAGTCCCTCCTCCCTGCAGTTGGTTTAGGTTCTTTAATAGAGAACAAAACAACAGTTTTTGTTGTTGTTGGTGCTGTTTTGGTTTTTTGAGACAGGGTCTCACCACATAGTTCAGGCTGGCCTCAGACTCTCAGAGATCCTCCTGCCTCAGCCTCCTGAGTGCTGGGATTACGGGCATGTGCTGCCACACTCAGCAAAACAACAGTTTTAAGGAGGCAGATTTAACACTTCTTTCAGTAGCACATCCAGGCTAGTAGGTGGCCAGATTAAAGCAGTCAAGTGTAACTAACTGGGCATCCTTTTTTGTGTGCGTATGTGGTGCTGGGGATTGAACCAAGCAAGTGCTCTGCCACTGAGTAACACCCCGAGCCCTCTCTTTTCCGCCTCTTCCACTCTGTACCTGCAAATAGCATTTTAAGCAGCTCTGAACCTCACTCCTGCTTGCTCAAACCAAAAGGGAAAACATCCACAGAAATTGTGAAACAGTCTCGTTCACTGCCGAAGCTACTACTACGGGGAGCGCTAGAATTAGTCCCGAAAGAAGACT